>CATIWF010019737.1:0-76789 GCA_949630135.1 Balakata baccata | reverse complement strand
ATTGGTAGTCTTATGTACTTAATGAATTGTACAAGACTAGATACTGTTTATGTAGTGAGTAAATTAAGTTGATATACGAGTAATCTAGGGCTAGATCACTGGAAGGGAATTGTAAGAGTACTTAGGTACTTAAGGTATACTTAGACTGCATTATACCAGATATCCAGTTGTACTAGAAGGTTGCAGTGATGCTAATTGGATTTTTGATATAAATGATTCAAAATCCACTAGTGGTTATGTATTTACACTAGCTAGTGCAGTTGTGACTTGGAAATCTTCTAAACAAACTATTATAGCCAGATCCACGATGGAATCTAAGTTTATTGCATTAGACAAATGTGCTGAAGAAGCTGAATGGTTACGCCATTTCTTAGAAGATATTCCGAAATGGGAAAGTCCTGCGCCACTAATATGCATACATTGTGATAGTCAATCTGCAATTGGAAGGACACAGAGTAACATGTATAATGGTAAGTCTAAACATATTCATCGTAGACACAATACCATTAGGAAACTACTCTCAACAGAGGTTATCGCTGTTGATTATGTAAAATCAAAGGATAACATTGCGGATCCGCTAACCAAAGGGTTAAACCAAGAGCAAGTTGATAAATCATCGAGGGGAATGAGACTTCAACCTATAAGAGTATAATAAGTCGATACAAAGGAAAACCTAACCTAGTTTATTAGAGATCCAGGGTCTAGGTTCAATAGGACAACCTAATTGTAAAGACGTGGAAAGATCATTGTAGGGGATATACCAAATGAATATTGGAAATGAGGTTAAGTTGTACTTACATTTGTGTAAGGTATCACCTATGTGGGAGTGAAGTGGGGCCGCTTCAAAGGAGAAGGTATTAAAATTCAATTCTCTAAAAACTCTTGCAGAACTAGGTAGATGTTCAGGGCCAAAATGAATATAATAATGATAACTGAATTTTGTCAAGAAAGATTCCTGTGTAGAGTGTATCATATTTACTTAAGAAAACGGAATAGTTCAATGACATCATGTCAACTGGACAGTGGGTAAATTAATTATACTTTTATAAGGGAAGGTTCAAAGGGTAACACCTACCTATTCTATGCAGGTTTCAATTGTCAAACTTTGTCACATAGTAAGGCTTTGTTCGTCTTACTTTTTCGCCCAATTTTATTCATGTGAGGGATTGTTGGAAAAAATTGTGATTATGAGCCATTTTGAGAGGATCATTCGGGTGGGTCCCACAACTCGGTTTTGGGAGAAAGACCCGGATATATGTTCCTTGACATGAGGACTATGAATTAATGTATTCATATGCTCAAAATGCAAAATGTGTGAATAGAAATTGAAGCTCAAAATAAGCTTCTTGGTAAGGAAATTTAAAGGTGAAAAGTGAGTGTAAGTTTGTCCCACATCACTAAGAATTAAAGTTGAACTTGTGTTTATATATTGAAATGCATTCTTACATGGGTAAGAAAAGTAAAATGGAAGGTTCTCTCTCACGCGGGGGGGTTACAAATCCATTGTCTGGGATGGGCCAATGTGTGGATGCGCGACCTGCATAAACGAATGTCAGCCCAAAATCTCGCGGTCCTGAATAAGCCTAATTTTTACAAATTATTTTTTTTCTAGAAAATTTGGTAACACTCACGTATTGATCCACACGGCTGGCAGTCTGCCACACCCATGTGGATCCACACGGTCGTGTCGTTGTGCCTGCAGTGTGAGCAAGGCAGATCCACACTCTCGTGTGAATTCTGTTCCAGAATGGACTTTTGAGCTTCATGTCTTTTAGAATGTCAATTTCTGATGTTTCAAATATTAATTTCATCATTATTTGAGAGTTACAAATGCATTATTGACAGCCTTTAAAGGAAATTAATCACAATTAATCTCATATCTCCTCCATATAGTATAAATAGGTGGTTTTGGCTTGAATTTTAAAGAGTTTTTGGAGAGTTTACTTTACTTCTTCTTGAAGAGTTCTTTATTTCTTCTCCTTCTTCTTCTCAAGTGTTAGAAGGTGTGATAAGTTAAAAGTTCGCTGTAAGTAGGTGTTATGTGTTCAACAACTACTTAGAATCTGTTGTATCCTGGGAGATAAACGACGGTTATCCTAAACAACTGTGTAGGAGGCGAATTTATCTTAAGGAAACTGTGCTATACAGGTCTCAAATTGATTTTCCATTTCTATTGTTTTTGAATATCGATTAACAATTCTCCTATTTTATTGTGTATTTTGCCTAACAAATATTACAATATAATTGCGGATTGAGTTGTGCATGATTTAATTGCATGAATCATACATAAATTGGATTTTTGAAAGAAAATTTGGTACATGAAGGAAAAACGAAGAACAATGATGGAAAATGGTGGTGTTATTTTTACATAATTAATTGGTTCTATAATGATTAATTTTGAGACTGAAATTTATTTAAGAACACTGGAAATAATTTTTAATCTGTCTATATGTTGTTGAATTATTAGAGATTAGTTGTTAGAATAATGTTTAGATGAATTTATAGTTTAATAACACTAAATATTTGGACTGAATTGAAGAAAACTAGAAAAAATTGAGACTGGAGTAAAAATGGCCAAAACGGAAATTTAGATTACTAAAAAGCAGCCACTCGTATTGCCATGGTTGGAAAAAAAAATAAAAATAATCGTGTGGGCTGTCCACTTCTTAATATATATATATATATATAAAAGGCATGAATATGGTAAACTGATGAATATAAAAGTATGAAAATATAATAGGAGACAATAAAATAATTTATGCTATATATTTTTACGTTCGACAATAGGTTAAAGGCGTCAAATTTTTGATATGACGAAGATATATGTATGTGAATATCATGGGAAATAGGAAAAATATTATATGGCAAGTAATATGGGCTTAAAATGGATGATTGATATGGTATGATACGTAAATGAATGATATAAATTAAAATGCATGTGCATAGATATAAGTTATATGTTTCATGAAATATATGTGAATATATATTTATGGGTGAGAACTACGTATTGGTGACATGGAAACTGTTATATGATTATGATTTATGATTTATGATGCAAAAGTTATATGTGGAAAATTTCGAAAAATGTCTATGACATGTCCTATGCTTATGTGAAGAATCTTGGCTATGATATAGAAAATTTGGATATACAAGTATGAACTTAATTCAAAGCCTTAACAAAGATGAACTAGTAGATAGCCTTTCAAATATCAAATATTTGAAAGATAAGACTTATGAGCCATGTCAAAGAGGCAAGCAAGACAAATCATAATTCAAGCTCAAAAATATTATAAGCACTTCTAGACCTCTTCAATTATTGCATTTTGATTTGTTTGGACCTAGTAGAGTTGGTAGCTTGCGTGAAAAATATTATGCATTTGTTATTGTTGATGATTATTTTAGGTTTACTTGGATAATTTTTTTGACTCATAAAAGTGATACTTTTGAAAATTTCAAGCACTTTGCTAAAAGAATCCAAAATAAGAAGGGATATTGTATCTCTGAGATTAGAAGTAATTGTAACACCTTATACCTATGAATATCACTTATATTTATATCATGTTATCGTGTATTGTATAAGAATAAGACTATCATATTTATAGTGAGGGATAATTTTTTTAAATCATATAACAGTACCACTTTGTAACATTTAACAATTCAGCAAAGTATAATAGCTTGACTTAATATATATATTACATCATTGTGTATTCACTATATTATACATATGCAGACTAACAATCCAAAACATAAAAGACATGTCCCTATACATATGTAAAATGCAAAGAGAGAGATTGGTGAGGTTCGGCCAGTGACCTGTGATCTATATCTCCTATGTCGTATGCATCTTTAAAATAAGCTAATTACTCTTTTTTACCAAAAACATGATGCAATTTGGTGAGTTGCGACTCAATGAGAATAACCATAAAAAATTTTCTAAAGTACCTAGCAATTCACAATCATGAGTAATAATTTTCATTCATATACATTTTATATGTCATTCTATTTATTAATATCATATGAATATAAATACTATTAAATCATATAAATATTTCATTTGCTTATGCTTATGTTATTTTCTTTTTGTTGTGACTAGGCTAAACAGACACTGTCCCGGATTTCAATGTGAACATTTCCATTTGTTAGCTAGCTTGATTATTTGTACATTTGTTAGGCCATATGCCTTTTCTTTTGCTTTTGAACATTTATTTAGGCCATAGGTATCTTCTTTTGTTTTACAATATTATTTAGCTAGTCACAGTGCTTTTTAAGTCCATATGCATTTGCAACAATAATTGTTTTTATATCAACCATTATACATTTCAGTCAACATTTGCCTTGTACAAAAAAAACCTATACATATAATACTTTACATTCAATACAGTCTCATTGATCATATCATAGCAATTATGTAATTTAAATAAAGCAAATCAAATGACATTACACATAACACGTAATAATCACATGTATCAAAAAAATCATTTGATAATTAAACTCATATTTTCTTTTAATATTGAACCTCTAACTTATTGTCTCCCACTTCCTTGGGGATCCTAATATGCTGTGAGCCTAATTGAATGTATACTTGGTCAATTGATAGCTAAATAAACTTAGTGAAACTTAAACAAATTGAAATATGCATTATATGGACCACTAACTAGGGTTTGGTATTATGACAGTGTGACCTTTATATGTTCAGCAACTTATAACTTTTTCTATACTTATCCAATTTATGTGATTCTTATTTCTAATTTAATGTAACATGTAAATATATAACATATTACAAATTCAGAGTAGTTGGGACATTGTGTAATTTTTTATACAATTTCAATTCATGTTCTGTTTTCTACCCTATTTCTACCCTTAGGCAATTTTGGGACACTAAATTAGCTTCTTTATATCTCACAACATGAAAGTTATATTTTTATGAAACTTTGTTAGACTATAGATATGTTAAAATAGAACATTTTTCATGTTGTAAACATTCATCCATTTAGCCTCTAAGATACTCAAATGGAAGGGTACTTATGATTAATCAAAAATAAGATTGACATCCGAACCAGTATAAATTCTGAAGGCTATATCTCATAAAATAAATAACATACTGAGCTGATATTTATGCCAAACTTTAGCTAATACATATATCTATAATTTTTATGTTTGATCATTTACATATTATGTCTATAATGAGTTCAAAATAGGCAAACAACTGACTAGACCTGCACTAGACACTAAGCAGGCAGCTCAATATGGAACAAAGATGGTTCTCTTGATCATAACTCAATATCCGCCCATAATCTGGTTCTAAAATTTTGTACATAGATAGATAACACAAAGGAATACAACTTTTGTGTTTTGAGTTTCATCAATTACGGACATTATCATATAGAAAAAGAATCAAAACTACATGTCATTTAGTTAGGGTTCCAATATCTTTTCATAGACACCAAATCTTACAAATCTATTTATATATCGATAAACCTAAGACATAAAGTTAAAAGTATTATGTATGACACCTTTCCAGAATCAGTTTCTATGGATATCAAAATCGAATTTCAAAACACTACTTATGACAGACCGTAATTAGTTATAATAAACACTTAAACAAGAAAAGATGATTACTTACCAAGAACAAACTTGCAAGAGTTGAATTTGCTACAAAATTCAAGTGAAACAATGGAGAAAAGAACACTTTTATGGGGGAAGAAGAAAAAGAAACAGGCTGGGGACAAAATGGTTGTTCATAATATGTTAAAAAACAAAATAGGCAGTAATGGATAAGCCTAAAACTGCCTTTCTTTCTTTTCTTTTTTTTTCTTTTTTTTTTTGCAATTTTCTTCTAATTTCTATCTTTCATTTAATTAATTAATTAATTTCACTATTTATTTATTCATTATTATTATTATTTTCTCTACATTTTTACATGTACCTAGTTAATGTCAAAAATATTATCTAGTCAGATAGTCCAATCTAATTAATTTAACTACGCTAAGTTTCATTTGTTTTTAATTTAATCATTTTATTCCATTTCATTTCTAATAACTTGTCATCCTTAGTTAATTTATAACTTAACACGTCAACTTAGTACCATCGAAATAAACCAATACGTAACAAGTCTATTTCGTGAGCACGTTCTAGCTAAAATCTCTATGTGTGCATGTGTTTCATGTGAATGACATATACAAAATGAGTATGTTCAAATGGAATACATGTGAAATGCATGCATGGACAGTCGAGGATGTTATAGTGATCATGGCAAAGAGTTTGAAAATGATATTTTTGAAAACTATTGTTTAGAAAATGATATTTCTCATGATTTTTCCAGACCAAGAACTCCTCAACAAAATGGGGTAGTTGAAAGGAAAAATTAAACATTGGTAGAAATGGCTAGAACAATGCTTAATGAGTATGGTCTACCAACCTACTTTTGGGGGAAGCCAATAATACCACATATTATATTGCAAACCGCATTTTTAAAAGATCCATTTTAAATAAAACCTCTTATGAGCTTTGGAATGGAAGAAAACCCAAGATCTCATATCTTAGAGTATTTGGTTGCAAATGCTTCATATTAAATACCAAGAACAAACTTGGAAGATTTGCCTCAGAATCGAATGAGGGAATATTTCTTGGTTACTCCACCTCTAGCAAAGCTTATAGAGTCTTCAATAAAAGAACATTGGTTGTAGAAGCGTCTATGCATGTTAATTTTGATGAGTCCTATACTTGATCTTGGGAAAGGTATTCATTTGGATGATGTTGTAGGTTCCATGGAGAATCTCAACCTTAATCAAGTAGAACAAGAGAAATCAATAAAGAAAAATGATCTTGGTGAGGAACAACTTCAAGAGAAGGAGCAATCCTAAGCTCAAGAGCAAGGAACCAATGAACTACCAAGGGAGTGGAAATTTGCAAGAAATCACCCAAAGGAACAAATCATTAGTGATCCTAAAACATGTGTAAGTACTCATTCCAAATTTCTTAATTCTAATCTTGCTTATGTATCTCAAAAGGGCATGTTGATATAACTCTTTTTATTAAAAACATAAGCATGACACTCTTATTGTTCAAATTTATGTTGATGACATTATCTTTGGGTTTACTAATGAGGATCTTTGCTAAGAATTTATGAAGTGTATGACTAGGGAATTTGAAATAAGCGTGATGAAAGAGCTCAAATTCTTCCTTGGACTCTAGATGAAGCAAAGCAAAGATGACATCTTCGTCAACCAATCCAAGTACATAAGGAATTGATCAAAAAATTTGGGATGGATGAATGCAAGAATGCCAAGACTCCAATGGGTATATCAACAAAATTAGATAAAGATGAAAATGGAAAAGCTATTAATGAAAAGCTTTATAGAGGTATGATTAGCTCACTTTTTTTTATTTAACCGCCTCTAGACCCGATATTATGTATAATGTATGCTTATGTGCTAGATTTCAATCATGTCCTCAAGAATCATATTTGAATGCGGTAAAAAGAATTTTGAAATATCTTCATGGCACCATGCATTTAGGCTTATAGAATCCTAGGAATACTTCATTTCATATCATTTTTTTTTGGATGCCGACTATGCCGGTAGTCTTTTGGACAGAAAAAGCATATCCAATACTTATCACTTTATTAGTGAATGTTTAGTTTCTTGGCATAGTAAGAAACAAGTTTCGGTTGCCTTATCCACTACCGGAGTGGAATATATGGCGGTGGGTTGTTGTTGCACTTAAGTTCTTTGGATGAAACAATGACTCAAGAATTATGGCCAAGTAATTGATCACATTCCCATCAAATTTGATAACACTAGTGCAATAAATCTCTCAAAAAATCCCATTCAACATTCTAGAAGTAAACATATTGATATAAGACATCATTTTTTAAGAGATCATGTCCAAAATGGTGATATAGTGTTAGATTTTATTGACACCGAAAACCAACTGGCGGATATTTTTACCAAGCCCTTAAATAATGAAAGGTTTTGTTTTATAAAAAGAGAGCTCGGTATACTTGATGGGAGCATATTGGTTTGAGAAAAATTTAAATCATGCTTTTACATGTATGAAAATGTTTGTATATGAATTATATGATCTTTATTTGATTGATATGGACACTATGCTTTTAGTTTATTTCATAAACATTTGCAAATACAAGTTGCTATTTTAAGTCTATTGAAGTTCAATTTAATGAGCTTAAAAACTCCTATTTTCAACAATCATTCATGATCATAAACTATGATATGCCACACAAGGGAACTTGAGACATATCTCCTTTCTTTCCTCTAAAATTCTCTGAGTACTTGTAACTCCCGCTTGAGAACAGTGTCCTGCTCGAGAAATTATCCCTCTTCGTATTGATTGATGTAAATCCTGAGCTCGGGAAACCACTTTTCTCAATCGGGACATTTGAAAATTATCCAACAGTTACACCTTTTTAAATGTGCATGCTGGGAAAGATACCTGTCCCCTTCGGGACTGTGTCCAAAAATTCAATATTTTTTTATCATTGTAAGGTTTCTAGTAGGGAACCTCCCAGTCTCGATCGGGACTGACTTAATAGTAGCCTTTTGTAATGCCACCAATCAAATCCATTTGCCATAACTCTCATTTAAACACCTTAAACGATAACATACTTCTTCAAACTCTATAAATACCCCATTATTCTCATTCTTTTCCTCACTTATGCACTAAAACACACACACACACACATACACATACACACACATACACACACACTCTCTCAAATTTTTACTCTCTAAACTCCAAATCTTCAAACTCCCTCTATACTCACCCTCTCTAATGTCACCAAAGGCAAAGGAGTAGCTTCTTCCTCCAACTTCTCTTCCTTCAATGATATCTTCAATGCCTTCTCAAAGGAGGAGAAGAAGTGGTATGCCAAAATCATTGCAAAGAAATTCATATCAAACTGCACTCTAAATCTTGATAATCTTGACAAATTAGGTATCAAAGATGAAGTCATTAGCACCCTTGAAGAAATGGGTTGGACAAATTTCATCATGCCCCTTGAAGATGACCATGATGAACTTACCATCAAATTCCTCTCCACTCTTTAAGTGATCAAAGACCCAAAACACCATCTTGGCTATTACAACATTCGATTTCGTCTCTTTGGCCAACCACAAGAGATGACAAACTTGCATAAGCTTTTGGCTTCAAAAAGGGAGGCCTCATCAATACTCAAGCCATGCATCTTTCTCCCTTTAATGGAAGAGCATCTCACTGGAAACCCATCTTGATAAGAAATCCAATGCAAGACACATCAAGACGTTTTCTCACTTCATCCTCCACAGAATCATCACTTTCACTATTAATGTAAGAAGTGAAAGCAATGAGAAAGTCACTCATGAACACCTTCTTTACCTTTATGCCATGATTCACAATTGGCCTACTAAAATGACCCATCTTCTTCTTGACAAATTTCAATCCATGGCCTCCACTACTGAAGGAACCATCTCTTTTCATGCTCAAATCATTTATCTTGCAAGGTATCTTCATCTTATGATAGATGAAAATTGTGCACTTTTCTCTTTATCTCGCTCTCAATATGAGAACTTCTTAGACGTCCAATATCTCCTCAATTGCAAGGCAATTGCAAGGCCCTTCAAGGAAGTGTGCAAGGCTTTTCATAGGAGAAGAAAGTTCAAGTGCACCAGAAATACCTCCACCACCACCTTTTCAACCACAATAAATCACCTTGCAAAGTCTTTATGATTTTCAAATGCAATCCTTCAACACCATGAGGGATATGATGCAACATCTTTATTTGGATATTCAAAGCATGCAAGGGCAATTCAATCTTAATGTATGCACTCATAGCTTTAAACAAACCCCACCATTTGAGGGGGAGAAAGGCATTCATGAAGAGGAAGAGGATGGTAAAGAGGAAGAGGAGGCAAGTGATGAAGAAAGAGATGCATAAATTAGTCCAATTTTCTATTTGTTCTTTCATTTTTAGGCTAAGTACTTAGATGTGTGGTTATATTATATTTAGATTACACATTCTCTTTTTATGTAATACATTTCTATTTTTAATAAAATAGTTTCTTGTCATTTATCTCTTACTCTACTTGGTGATTGCCTCTTTTTGCTTTATATGCATCAATTATTTTTGATATTGATAAAGGGGGAGAAGAACATTAAAACTATAAACTATGCAAAAATTAACTTTATTTTTGAAATGATAACATAGTCAACTATTTCGACTTAAGTTATTCAATACATTTTCTGCCTTTAAATGATGTGAAGCTTTACATGCTTATTATTCAATATGTCAATTTGATTATAGCACTATCAATTTGTTATTTGTGCCTAGTTTGATTGTCAAAATAAAAAAGGGGAAGATTGTTAACCTTAGGGTGATTGCTCTCTATTTTGATCTTGACAATCAAATTAAATATCACTAACATCTTCAATGAGTGTTGTTTTGATAGTGTTCAAGGTTTCAATACATTTGGTTATAAATTCCTCATTGAACAAGTTAAGCATTTCTTGGAGATGCGTATCTCCCAGCCGGGACAAGTATCTCTCGATCGGGACTAAAGTGCAGATTGGGAAATATATGTCCAGACTGAGAAATATTGCCTTTTGATCTTCCAAAGTTCCAGTAGCGGAAGTAGACCAGGACATGCCATTTCCAGACCGGAAGATGTTATAGTTCGATGAGGAAATTCAAAAGGACTTGACCGTTGAAGAGGAGACACCACTAAAATGTGCCAAATCATCATAAAGTCAAAATGACCAAAGTCAAACTGACTGAGGTCTCGACCGAGAATCACTCAAGGACAGTAGATCCAAGTCCTCGATTATGGCATCTTCGGGCAAGTCCTGACTGGGACACAAGGAATCTCGACCAGAAAAATTGAATAGGAACTAGCCGTTGGAGGGTTCAGCCAACTAGAAGATGCCATGTATCAAAATATGCTATTTCCCGACCGGAAATCCCTTTCTATATACAGCATTTAATGCATTTATAAGAGAACATTAGAAAGAGTGGAACTACTTTGTAACGACTAAATAGTGGGTAATCAGTACAAATACCCTACCAAAAGGTCATTTAATTCAACTAACTACTTTCTAAGTGTCAAAACTCTTGCAATTTATTTTTTCAATCTTTCTTCATTAATTGTTTGTGTAAGGGTTCAAGTGTTAGCCTTTAAACACTTGGGTTATCTTCTAATTGGGCAGTGTGAGCCATAAAAATACAAGGAAAATTTTGGGTTGAGTATTATCCTTGGTAAAACATCTAGTTGGGAGTGAGCTAGCTAAAACTCCATTTGTAAATCTAAGTGGTTAGATTAGTAAATACCCAATTGAGATTGGGGAGAGGAGTAGAGTTAGTTAACATCCAAATCTCTATAAAATTCGTGTATCTATCTCTTTTATCTTTTTGGCTTCCTTATGTGTGCAAGGATTTTTATTTTCCTACCAATTCATTCCCCCTACCTCCCCTTCTTAGTGACTGTTTGGGCAATATCTAATAAGACTAATTTGTGAAATAACAGACTTATTTGTTTCTTTTTTTTTTAATATTCTTAAATTTTTTTGCATAAACCATAAACTTGTAAATTCAAACCACTACCAGCAACTCATAATACATAACTAAAGCTATTATAAGCTTTGAAACATCTAAGGTAAACTACAATTTATCAATTAAACTCAAATTCAAGTATTTTAAATTCAATTACAAAGCAATATTTACAACTACAACTTCAAGCTTACAATATATACTCTCAACAAAAGCCATTAGAGGCTTTCATACATCCAAAGTAAACTACAATTCATCAATTAACTCAATTCAAGCATTCTAAATTCAACTTAAAGCCATAAGTGTCCTAAATAATTAATAAATCAACTCAAATTCAACAATTCATAAACAATACTCATTATGTAAAAACATAATGGAACAATTAAATTTATATATAAAAAAATTGTAATACAATGTATTTATTCCAATCTTGAAACACTTAAAAAAATTAAAATTAAAATTAAATTTATATACGCTGACAAGCAAAAAAGTCGCACCACATTTCCCAAACTTCATTAATTTGTTCCTAAATATATGGTTTGGTTTCAAAAGTTGTCTACAAAACAAATAAAAAACAAAATTAAGAACACTGAAAGAATTATAATGTTGATATTAGCATAAATTGTAATAAATTGCATATAAGTATTAGGAATAATATTAATGTGAGCAATTGAATATTCTTGCTATGGTGGTTTACTATATTGTACATATATCTGAGTATATAGTACCCATATTCAAACACTTTCAGGTTGCCTCAGACACTTATAAAAAACACAGAAACAACAATTACAAGAGTTGATATCAGTATAAAGTGGAAGATGAAATTCAAATCTAACTAGTATATATAGAAATGATAAAATTTTTACATCGATGAATTTCTAATAAAGAGTTTGAGGTGCCTCTCCCAATAGTATATCAATATGATCTATATATCCTAAAAGATAAGTTTATATTTCAAAACAAGTAGTCAATATTATACAAAATTTAAAACAAAATATGAGCCCAAGTATGATAACTTACATATTAATAGGTTCTTTAATAAGTAATTGTCTACTGGCATTATTGAAATGATCCATAAAGTATACCTCACTTCGTACACAATTAATAACACTCAACACCCAGTGTTGACTGTATATATATATATATGAAATAATATTAAATTAATAAAAAAGTTATGATAAAATATAATGCAAAATGTTTTAATGCCAAAATTAATATTACTTTTGAATATATGACAGTAAAATGAAATTCTTATCCAACTGTTCCAGCAGAGCATCCACCATATAATTTTTCAGCAATTTCTTCTCCTTCGTACATATCCTATTTAAATAACTTGGACAAAGAAAACCAATCTGTGTAGATAATTGGCTGCAGACTCTATAAAGGCACCTATATGTATGAGCACAAAATTGATATAAGTTGAAACTGCATTACAATATAAACAGTTCAATATTTACCATTTTTAATTATTTATATTATAATAACTTACAATATAAAAATTTTGATGACCGAGATATCAAGGCATTCCATAGAGAGGAGCTGATAGATATCTTCTTGGCCAATAAAGACATTGTTGTCTGTGCCTTGTGGATAACAAAATAACCCTTGGAAAAGAGCAATTTGAAACATGTACCCCTCATCTAGCTCAGAAACAAACTCATGCAAGCTGAGCATACGTCCACTTAAACTTGATAAAATTCTTGCTTCAACCAATGGCTTCGTAGTTGATTCTTTCGTAAAACTGTTACTTTGATCAAATTGTGCTCTCTTTGAAAGTTGAATTATATTTTCCTATAAATTAATAGTATATTATTATAATGTACTATGAATTAAATAAAATAATGTGATAATACTATTTATTAAAGAATTAGGGAATGAGATAGAGAAATCTTAATTCATACCTCTCTATGGACAACTAGATGCCATGGCCATTGAATAAAACTACAATGTGCTTGTCCCACAGTAAGGAACTAGCTTGTAGACACAAGAAGTGGTTCTAATTCATACTAAGTATAAGGGGGATCCATATATACCTTCAAGTTATTTGGGGCCATAGGAACACCGTGCAGTAATGCATTTGGAACGCATGCCCTTCGCCACTATGATTGTTTGTCCCTCACGATTAATTGCAAGGTGGCATGGGCCAAATATCTACATTATTATCAAAACCAACATTGTATACTATTAAGTCTTAAAGTACGTGTAAATATGAGTGTGTGTAAATGGAAATGAATATGCGTGTAAGTATAAATGAATAAAATTCATAACTTTTACCTGATCATCTCCCGTTGGAAATTATAGGTCAACAAATTGGCAGCTGCTAGGCATATGGAGACTAAGTGAGGCACCTGCCTTTACCTCCACCTCAGGTACAAATTGAGAGGACTTGCTAGTGGTCCCATACTACATCATTATGATGGCCTTAAACTCAACCATCTGCTGAGCAAATTCAGCCAGTAATTTCTGACTTACTTGAGAAGCCACTTCCGTTCTCAATGCAGTCATTTGTTCTTCTGAGATTGAGGTATTTTTTTTCCTGCTTTGTTGACCAAATAAACTGGATATAGTGGCCCCACTACCGACACCATGAATAGAGCCAGAATGCTTAGGTTTGCTAAGTGTACGAGTCAATATATTATCATGCCCCTATGGTACCCATATTTCCTAATTTACCTCCTCCAGTAATGACTCCTGTTAAAAATAATAAAGGATCAAAAACCAATATCAACTAAATGAAAGTGTTTGCTATTTAGATTTGATTGGCAAATTATACATACCATTTTTTGTGCCATTTGTCTCGTCTCTTCGACTGGAATCATATAATTTCCTTGATCTATTTTTTTTTTGTTTTAGCTTATACAAAGTCAAGACTCCAATCATATGATAATGTGGCATTAGAGTGCATTATTGCCATAAAGGAGAAAGAAGCAATAGGATCTTCAATAAGCCATTATGGCCTTTTACTTGCATAGCCTTTTTGACCCAAATAATGGGGGTGAACATCCTTCTGTTTTTTGGCTTTTGTCGTGACCCTTATTTGCTGTTATGAAACACATAAATATAAAGATCTTAGAATTATCAAATTGCATAAAACATAATTAAATGTGCTAATTTGAATAAAACAATCAAATGAGATTTAAATATTTTTTACATTTAATAATTTGAAATCATTATTACTAATTTGCATAAAACACTATAAGCTATATGCTTAAAAAAAATATATGTACCTCAAATAATTGATCTTCATACGCTCTTTTGAATTCCTCCCAATCATCAGTAGATAAATAGTCATACTTTCCTAATGGAGACAACTGTTGAAGATTATTAACCATTATTATGTATTTTTTATTTGAAATCTTTCCACCTCCTTTATGTATTTTTCAGTATTTTTTTCTTCACATTCAAAGTATCTTCGACTGTAAAGGCCTCACACAAACCAACATTTTAAAGTTATTAGTATTATTTACAATTTAAAATCCTTATTTATTATCATTTACATAGTATTTAATGGATGAATGCGTAAAAATAATATGTTTTCTTCAAAATTTACCTTGATATCCTCCCAAATCGTATCTTTAAGGCCCTTATCAACTTTGCTCCATATTGGCATCATGATCTTGACTTTTGAACATGCTACAAGTCCAAGATAAGATTTGAATGCATCTGAATTTGGTCCAACAGAGTTTCCATCCCCATCCAATTCTATTGTCAACTTTCCTTCTCTTTTCTTAAGCAATTTTTTACATTTTGCACCTCCTCCCTTCTTCTTAATTGTGTGCTGGTCGTCGTCTACTGAAGACATAATTTCCTGCAATAAAAATATAGCAAAAAATGTGTTATTATCATTCAATTTAAATGCAAGTAATTTGAATCAATTACTTTATCAATTTAAGTACATTAATTAACTTATCAATTTCATTTAAAAGCAATTTATTTCATAGTCCAACAAACATATCAATTTCACTTAAAAAGCAATTTATTAGATAATCAATTCATATGAATCAATTTTAATGTGAAATAATAAGATAATTATCTTATCACATAGTCTCTATCGCATTTGACCATACTACAGATAAATAAACGTGCCATAGCCAAACTTGAATCAATTAATTTGGATTTTCTATCTATAAGCCTTCGGTATGATCAACACGTATGTAATTTGTATCTAAAATGTCATCACCAATTGGTATGGGTAGCCTAATAGAAAAGGGAGGAGTTTCATCAAAATGATCATACTCTTCCTCATCCACTACATCATTAATACCCATAATGTGTCTTTTACCTTGAAGAACAATTGATCACTTGCTATCACTCGGGTCGACAATGTAAAACACTTGTTTGGCTCGTGAAGCAAGTATGAAAGGATCATCTTGATAACCCAACCAACTAAAATCGACCAATATGAAACCTTGCCCATCCACCTGAACATTGCACTGGTTTTCAACCCATTTACACAGGAAGATAGGAATACTGAATTTCTTATAGTCTAGTTCCCAAATGTCTTCAATTACACCATAATATGACATTGTAGATTCGATTGGGATGGTGTCTTTAGCACTAGCAAATTCTCTCAATAAAGCTATCAAAGTAATTCTACTATTTTGCATTATGCTCTTATCATCTTGACGTTTAGTGCAAAATGTATATCTATTGATGTCATACCCTTTATAAGACTATATGCACAACCCAGGGCTATATGCCAACCGTTTTATAGTATCAATTATTTCATTCGGCACTTCTAACAACCGACACATCACATAGTCTTTAAACTATCGAACAAAAAAACGATTGTGTTCATTTGTCAACCATATTTCACCTTTCGAAGGATTCATATGCCTTAAAATGGCCATATGCTCTTTAAGTATGAATGAACTTCAGTTAAGTGGTGCAATACAAGTAGATATGCTTTGTCATGCATTTATACACTAGACAATACGACTTTAAATCCAATCGTTCCTTATCCTTCAAGCCTTCCCTCATAACGAGACTTAGGAATTTCAATTGGTTGAATGCCTGCTAAGTAGTCATTGCAAAATTCAATACCCTCCTCAACTGAGTATTCTTCAATTATATTGCCTTTTGGCAGATAATGGTTCCTTACATACCCTTTTAAGATACCCATGAATATCTCAAAAAGATACATGTATCTTAAAAAAACAGGGCCACACAATTTTATCTCTCTCACAAGATAAACAACCAAATGCACCATTATATCGAAAAATGAATGTGGAAAATACATTTCAAATTGACATAGGGTAACAACAATATTAGACTACAACTCATCCAAGGATCAACCACCTTAGAACATATTGTGTTAAAGAAGAAATAAAGTCTTGTAATAAAATTTCTAACCTGATTTGGTAGTATGCCTCTGGATTTTAGCCGACAAAAATTGTTGCATCATAATATGACAATCATGAGATCTTATACCCACCAACTTCAAATCTTTTATTGACACAAGACTTCTGATATAATTGATTATATAATTAATTTCATTATATTATATATTTTATGTTTAGTAATGCTCTTAAAGTGTTTGATAAAAATCATAAATGAAAGGTATTGATTGATAGTATTAATGTTGCTTTATTGATGGAAATGAAATATTGAAAAATTAATGAAATAATATATTAATATAAAAATATAATAATATTGAAATTATATAATGAAAGTAACAAATATTAAATGTTATAAAGTTTTAAAAAATACCATTTTGATTTAATAACATTAATTACATAATAAATTATAAAAATTACAAAATTTAACTTAAAAGAAATGAAACCTTTATAAAATTAATTGTAAAATTTAATTAAATTAAACATTAATATAATGAAATTAATTATATAATCAATTATAAAAATTATAATAAAATTCAACTAAAATTATAATTAATCTATATTAAATTAATATAAATTATAAATTATAATAATCTATAATTAATAAGTACATAATTCAAAACTATTTTCTTAAAAAATGTAATAAACTTTAATAAAATTTATTTATTTATTTATTATACTAATTAATTTAATTATGCATTGATGTTAAATTTTTCTTTGATTTTACTTATATTGATTAATGTTATATTTAAAGAGCCTAGATACTCATTCAAGATATATTCATTAGGTGTAAATCTTAAATAGTCTCAGGTTTGAGACTATTCTTAAACATCGAATCTCACTTAGGATGTTGATGCATAAATGGTTTTTGGTTCTAAAAAATTCTCACTATCATTTCCCTAATGTTCTCTGAGTATATATGTGAATGGATCATTCTATTCATGTTATTGCCAAATTTTTTTTGGGATCATAAATTGGATATACTTTCACTAGTGAGATTTGATGTTTAAGTATGAGTTAGGTTGGAGCAATAAGGACCCAAAAAACTAACATTTACCATGATTGGAAGCAATATGGTTTGATTTAAATTTTATTTATTGATGTGTTTAGATATGGATCAAAGTTGGATGTGTGGTAGACGAAATACGGCAAAATTTATGAATAGAGTTAAGGTATTTATTAGAACTGCAATAGAAAACCGGATGAGAAAAAAGGAATCAATGATTGCATATCCATGTGTTGACTGTATGAACATGAGAACATATCAGGACATTTAGATTGTGAAAACTCATATTATACAGCGTGGTTTTACGGGAGATTATGTACGATGGATATGGCATGGTGAGAATGTATTAGCTGGGACAAGTTGTAATTTTGAAAGTCATGGAGAAAATTACCTTGACGTTGAAGGGAATGATGTGGACAATGATCGGTTAGACGATATAATATATGATATTGGGAATTTTGTGAACAAGCCGAAAGACCTTGAGAGATTATGCTTCAATGTCGAGAAGCCTTTATATCCCGGTTGTACTAAGTTCATAAAATTATCAGCCGTGTTGAGACTATGCAATATGAAAGCCATAAATGGATAGAGCGATAAGAGTTTTACGATGTTATTAAAGCTTTTACAAGAGATGTTTCTAGAGGAAAATGAGTTTCCCATATCAACTTACGACACTAAAAAATGTTGTCCTATAGGTATGGATTATAAGAAGATAAATGCATGTCCAAATGATTGTGTGTTGTACCTAAATAAGTATAAAGACTTGCACGAGTGTCCTAGATATGGGGTATCATGTTACAAGCATGGAAAAGTATCTTCTGAGGATAAGAAAGGGCCTCCAGCTAAAGTATTGTGGTATTTACCAATAATACCAAGATTCAAATGTCTATTTGCAACTGCAAAAGATGCAAAGAACTTAAGGTGGCATGGAAGGCAGGAAACAAGATGGCAAACTTAAACATCTTGCAGATTCTCCGCAGTGGAGAGTAATTGGCTCTTCATTCCCTAAATTTGGTTGTGATGTGAGAAACTTGAGGCTTTGACTATGCACGGATGGAATAAAGCCCCATGGCACAATAAGCAGTCAACATAGCATATGGCTAGTTCTCCTTATAGTTTACAATATGCTTCCCTAGTTAACTATAAAGCGCAAATATATAATGTTGTCAATGTTGATATTGGGGCCAAAACAACTAGGCAATGATATTGATGTTTATCTTGCACTGCTCATTAATGATTTGAAATTATTGTGAACTAAAGGTGTGCCAGTGTATGATACTTATACTGAGAGCATGTTTACATTACATGTTATGATATTTTGCACTATAAATGATTTTCTCGTTTACGGTAACTTTTCTAGGTACACAGTGAAAGTTGTAAAAGCGTGTCCAAGTTGTGAAGAAAACACAATAGACTAAAGGTTAAATCATTGCAAGAAAAATGTGTATATGAGTCACCAAACCTTTTTGCCTCCTAATCACCCTTACCGTGGGAAAAAAAGCCTTTCAATGGAAAAACTGAGATGTGAGCAGCTTGATTTTCTTTAGCTAGAAATCAGGTATATGAACAGGTTAGAGAAATTGAAAACCTAATAAGAATGTTAAAAATGTTTCAAAAGGGTTCGTGGAAGAAAAGATCCATGTTCTGAGATCTTCCATACGGGGAACATTTACCTATTCAATATTGTATTGATGTTATGCATGTAAAAAAATTGTTTGTGATTTTGTAACAGGGACACTATTGAACATATCAAGAAAGACAAAAGATGGTATAAAGGTGAGAAAAGACATGGTAGAAATGGGCATATGGATGGAGTTAGCACTGCAAGATAAGGGAAAGCGGACGTATCTTCCTCCGGCTTGTTATACATTGTCTATAAAAGAGAAAATAAGTTTCTGTGAATGTCTTTATAGAGTTAAGGTTCCATATGGATATTCATCAAATATAAGAAGTCTTGTATCAATAAAAGATTTGAAGTTGGTAGGTATAAGATCTCATGATTGTCATATTAGGATGCAACAATTTTTGTCGACTGCAATCCGAGGCATACTACCAAATCAAGTCAAAAATGTTATTACAAGACTTTATTTTTTCTTCAACACAATATGTTCTAAGGTGGTTGATCCTGAAACTTTCGATGAGTTGCAGTCTAATATTGTTGTTATCCTATGTCAATTTGAAATGTATTTTCCACATTCATTTTTCGATATAATAGTGCATTTGGTTGTTCATCTTGTGAGAGAGATAAAATTATATGGTCCTATTTTTTTGAGATACATGTATCCTTTTGAGAGATTCATGGGTATCTTAAAAGGATATGTAAGGAACCGTTATCGGTCAGAAGGTAGTATAATTGAAGGATACTCAGTTGAGGAGGGTATTGAATTTTGCAATGACTACTTAGCATGCATTCAACCAATTGGAATTCCTAAGTCTCGTCATGAGGGAAGACTAGGAGGATAAGGAATGATTGGATTTAAAGTCGTATTACCTAGTGCACAAATGCGTGACAAAGCATATCTACCTATGTTGCACCATTTGACTGAGGTTCATCCATACTTAGAAGAGCATATGGCCATTTTAAGGCATATGAATCCTTCGAAAGGTGAAATATGGTTGACAAATGAACACAATCATTTTTTTGTTCGATGGTTTAAAGACTATATGATATGTCGGTTGTTAGAAGTGCTAGATGAAATAATTGATACTATAAAACGAATGGCATATGGCCCTGGGTTGTGCATATAGTCTTATGAAGGGTATGACATCAATGGATATACATTTTGCACTAAATGTCAAGATGATAAGAGCACAATGCAAAATAGCAGAATTACTTTGATAGCTTTATCGAGAGAATTTGCTAGTGCTAAAGATACCATCCCAATCGAATATACAATGTCATATTATGGTGTAATTGAAGATATTTGGGAACTAGACTATAAGAAATTCAATATTCCTCTCTTCCTATGTAAATAGGTTGAAAACCGGCGCGATGTTTGGGTGGATAGGCAAGGTTTCATATTGGTCAATTTTAGTTGGTTGGGTTATCAAGATGATCTTTTCATACTTGCTTCATAAGCCAAACAAGTGTTTTACATGTCAACCCGAGTGATAGCAAGTGATCAATTATTCTTCAAGGTAAAAGACGCATTATAGGTATTAATGATATAGTGGATGAGGAAGAGTACGATCATTTCAATGAAACTCCTTCCTTTTCTATTAGGCTACCCATTTTAATTAGTTATGACATTTTAGATACAAATTACATGTGTGCTGATCATACCGAAGGCTTATGGATAGAAAATCCAAATTAATTGATTCATGTTTAGCTATGGTGGGTTTATTTATTTGTAGTATGGTCAAATGCGGTAGAGACTGTGTGATAAGATAATTATTCTTATTATTTCACATTAAAATTGATTCATATTAATTGATTATCAAATGAATTGCTTTTTAAATGAAATTGATATGTTGGTTGGATTATGAAATGAATTGCTTTCAAATCTCATTTGATTGTTTTATTCAAATTAGCACATTTTATTATGTTTTATGCAATTTGATAATACTAAGATCTTTATATTTTATGCGTTTCTTAATAGCAAATAAGGGTCACAACAAAAGCCAAAAAACAAAAGGATGTTCACCCCCATTATTTGGGTCGAAAGGGCTATGCAAGTAAAAGGTCGTAATGGCTCATTGAAGATCTTGTTGCTTCTTTCTCCTCTATGGCAACAATGCACTTTGATGCCACCTCATCATATGATTGGAGTCTTGACTGAGTATGAGTTAGAACTAAAAAAACAGATCAAGGAAATTATGTGACTCTAGTCGAAGAGATGAGATAGGTGGCACAAAAAATAGTATGTATAAATTGTCAAGCAAATCTAAATAGCAAACACTTTCATTTAGTTGAGATTGGTTTTTGATCCTTTATTTTTTTTTAACAAGAGTCATTACGGAAGGAGGTAAATCAGGGAATATGGCTACCACAGAGGCATGATGATATATTGACCCGTTCATATTGCAAACCCCAGTAGGGCCACTATATCCATTTTTTTTTTAAACAAAGTAGGAGAAAACAATCTATCTCAATCTCAAAAGAACAAATGACAACATTGAGAGAGGAAGTGGCATCTCAAGCAAGTCAAAAATTACGGGTTGAATTTACATAGTAGATGGTTGAGTTTAAGGCCATGATGATGATGTAGTATAGGACTACCAGCTAGTCATTTCAATTTATACTTGAGGTGGAGATAGAGGTTGGTCCCTCACCTAGTCTCCATATGCCTAGCAGCTGCCACTCTGTTGACCCATCATTTCCAATGGGAGATGAACAAGTAAAAGTTATGAATTTTATTCATTTCTACTTACCCACACATTCATTTCCATTTACACACATTCATATTTACACTTACTTTAAGACTTAATAGTACACAATGATGGATTTTGATGTTAATGTAGATATATGGGCCATGCCACCTTGCAATTAATTGTAAGAGAGACAATCATAGTAGCGAAGGACACGATTCATTTAAGCATTCTAGGTGCATTGTTGCAAGGCATTCCTATAGCCCTAAATAACTTGAAAGTGTTTATGGATCCCCTTTATACTCAATATGAATTAGAACCACTTCTTGTATCTACAAGTGAGTTCCTTACTATAGGACATGCACATGGTAGTTTTGTTCAATGGCTATGACATCTCATTATCCTTGAGGAGGTATGAATTAATATTTCTCTATCTTATTCCCTAATTCTTTAATAAATAGTATTATCACTTTATTTTATTTAACTCATAGTACATTGTAATAATATACTATTAATTCATAGGAAAATATAATTCAGCCTTTAAAGAAAGCACAATTTGTTCAAGGTAGCGGTCTCCAAAAGAATCAGCTACAATGCCATTGGTTGAAGCAAGAATTTTATCAAGTTTTAGTGGACGCATGCTCAACTTGCATGACTTTTTTTCCAAGCTAGATGAGAGGTACATGTTTCAAATTGCTCTTCCCCAATGGTTATTTTGTCATCCACAAGGCACGAACAACGATGTCTTTATCGGCCGATAAGATATCTCTCAGCTCTTTTCTATGTAATGGCTCGATATTTTGGTCATCAAAATTTGTATGCTGTAAGTTATTAAAATATAAATAGTTAAAAATGGTAAATATTGAACTATTTATATTGTAATGAAGTTTCAACTTATGTCAGTTTTGTGCTTCATACATATATATACTTTTATAGAGTCTGTAGTCAATCATCTACACCTATTGGTTTTCTCTATCCAAGTTATTTAAATAGGATATGTACGAAGGAGAAGAAATCGGTATAGAATTATATGGTAGATGCTCTACTGGTACAAATGGATAAGAATTTTGTTTTACTGTCATATATTCAAAAATAAGATCAATTTTGATATTGAAACATTTTGCATTATATTTTATCATGACTTTTTTTATTAATTTAATATTATTTTGTTTATCTACAGTCAACACTAGATGTTGATTATTATTAATTGTACATGGAGTGAGGTATACTTTATGGATCCTCTCAATAACTCCAGTAGACAATTACCTATTAAAAAACCTATTAATATGTAAGTTATCATACTTTCGCTCATATTTTGTTTTAATTTTTATGTTATATTGATTGCATGTTTTAATATATAAACTTATCTTTTAGGGTATATAGATTATATCGATATACTACTGGGAGAGGCACCTCGAACTCCTTATATTGGAAATTTATCAACGTAAGAATTTTATCATTTCTATATATACTAGTTAGATTTGAATTTCATTTTCCACTTTATACTGATTCCAACTTTTGTAATTGATGTTTATGTGTTTTCTATAAGTGTTCGAGGCAACATGGAAGTGTTGAATGTGGGTATTATATACTCAGATATATGTACAATATAGTAACCTACCATAGCACGAATGTTCAATTGCTCACGGTAATATTATTTATAATACTTATATGTAATTTATTACAATTTATACTCATATCAACATTATAATTTTTTAATGTTTTTAATTTTGTGTTTCATTTGTTTTATAGACAACTTTTGAGATTGAACCATATACTTAGGAACAAGTTGATAAGGTTTAGAAAATATGGTGCGACTTTTTTGCTCGTGAGTGTATATAAATTTGATTCAAATTTTAATTTTTTTAAGTGTTTAAAGACTTGAATAAGTACATTGTATTACAATTTTATTATATATAAATTTAATTGTTCCATTATGTTTTTACACAATGAGTATTGTTTATGAATTATTGAATTTGAGTTGATTTATTAATTGTTTAGGATGCATATGCCTTTAAATTGAATTTAGAATGCTTGAATTTGAGTTAATTGATGAATTAGTTTACTTTAGATGTTTAAAAGCCTCTAATGGCTTTAGTTGAAGTGTATATATTGTAAGCTTGAAGACACAGCGACTAGATCACATGCCATTCATAGGTTGTGCACAACCCTAACTTCATTTTTTCTATTATTTTTCATACCACTAACTTTTTAAACACCCCGAATAATCATAACAAATTTTAGGCCCATTTCGTGGTTATGACACTTGAGGATGCCTACTAATATGCAACCGTGAACTCAAAATGTCTTCAGTCTATTCCTAAAAAATAAATGCAAAAGAATGAGCTTGCTACTCAGTAAGTGGTATCTAGCATATCAATATGCAAGCATAAACCCACATAATATTAATATATATAACACATGTATATCAAACATACTACTTTCATAACTTTTAATAATGTTGTAGATAAATTTACAAATCATTAACAATCAAGCTAGCATCATATCACAAATCGATTCAGTAACATTCATTTAACAATTAAGTATAGCTGATCATTTCTACAACAATTCTCGATTCTACCACAGATGTACATTTCTCACCTTTCACCCGACTAATTCTTACCAACTATGTAATATTTCTTTTTGATTTCTTACAAAATTATTGGCATGCCAATTATTAGCCCGACTTATAAATCAATCCTCACACAAAAATCCGCTCGGCTTATCCTCACCATCACAATCTCAAACCATTTCACACAATTGCTCAAAATTCAATGACATATCATATTCATAACTTCATTCACATCACTATTGTAACGTCCGAAAATTTAGGCCCCAGTCGCGCGTGACATTATTCGGGTGCGCCAGTTCGATCAGAGTCTAAATTTGGACCCATAGAAAAATGATAAATTATAAGGGAAAATAAGTAAGGATACTAGCATATGAGAATTAAAAGATTTGTGGAAGAATTATGAAAAATTTAAAATTTTCCTATGGATAAAATCAGTCTTATCAAATTTGTTAAAGAAAATTTTGTAAGAAATAAAGAATTATATGGTGGAAATGGAATTTTTCATAATTAAAATTTAATCAAGATTAATTAAACAAATGGACCAATAGGAAGAAAGATTAAGTTAATTAGTAGGATCCACAAATATTTCATAAAAACACACCATCATCTTCTTCTTCTCCCTTGTTGCCATCCCTTTTCCCTCAAATAACCCTAATCCTCCATTTTTAACCCTATTAAACTCCTAAAAGAGGGAAAAAGATAAGTTTAGTGAGAGAAAAGACAAGTGATTAAGGGTTTCTATCATAAGAAGCTAGAAAGAAAGAAGGAATGAGGGAAAGAAGAGAAAAGGAAGAAAAGTTGAGGAGACTTTGGCCTACTTGGGGAAAATCATCAAGGTGAATTTCTTCTTCTCAAATTCAACCTTATTCCATTTATTTGAGACCCGTATAGGTGATTGTTATGTTTGGAATTGATAGATTAGGATTATATGGAGGTTATATAACTAGTGTTGTCAAGTGTTGGATTGATGGGGAAATGATAAATTAAGCCATAGGTGTTTGTGAATGATAGTTTTATGGCTTGAAAACTAAATAAATAGGGCATATAAAGATGTGTATGGGGCTTCTTAATAAAGGAGAATTAGATGAGAGAATGTTTAGAAGTGTTTATTGGTAATTATGTGACTTGTAAATGATGGTTATTAAAGAGAAAGACATGGAATGCTGGGGGCTGATTTGTTTATGTTAAATGAAGGGAATGGCTTTTGTTTAAAATGAATATATACAAGGTAAAAAGAGGAGGAAATAAAGATTTGAAAAGGAGTAGATAAGCATTAAGGATATTATATATTGTTCATGCATTAACATTGGTTGAATGTGTCATTGAATGACATTTTGTTTCTTTTATGTTAAGGCCAAACAAGTAGCCACCAAAAAGTGGACAAAGGAAAGAAAAGGTCATCTAGCAAGAGAAGAAAAAGGAAAAGAGAAGGATTTGGGGCTGATTAGGTAAGTGATTCATTGATAAAAATCTTGCATGCTATAGATTTGTGAAATTGTGTAATATAGCTTATGCATGAGGTTTGAAATGCTATGTGTGATAAATAGTTGTTTTTAAAATTTAGTGGTAAATAGGTGTGTAATGTTGAGTTTTATGTGTGTATTTATGATCTAAAAATTTTGGGCATATCATGATACATAGGATTATAGGATTAATTAATTTGCAATTAAACCAATAAGTGCCCTATCACATATGCACTGGAACAGTCTTAACAAAATTGGCCATAACTTAGGTTGTGGAAATTGGATTCGTATGAAACTAATTGGATAAGATAACTAGCACATGATGCTAAAGATGTTATAAAGAACACAAGTTGAAATTTAGTTTGTAATTAGATAAAAAATCAGCTACAAAATTCCAAACCTAAGTGAACTAGGAAAATCTTAGGCAAAAATTTAATGAACACCACTTGGTAATTTAGCCATAACTTTTGATAGAAATTATGGATTCTAGTGATTCTTTTTGAAAACTCAAGCTAACACATTAAGCTAAAAGTTTGTGGAATATCATAGGGTCTTAATCAAACCAGAAACGAGTCGAAATCAAGGCTCAAATCCAGGGCTAGAATTTGCATAGGAATGAAATTCATATTTTTGGTCTTTTTTGTGTGGTGTAATGTGTATATGTGATGATTGTGGGAAATTTTAATTTTACAGGTGCATTTGGACATATAATATATTAATATGTGATATTGATAATTTTACAATTAATAAATAAAAATATTTGTGAAAAGTGGTGAAGGAAATTTTATTGCAATAAGAACGGTAACGATAACAATAATATCAAAGCCCTTGTACGCCTAGTCTAAAACTAGAATAGTGGATAGTTTGGCATGTCAATCAAGGAAAAATTAGAACGAATACGCGTGATAAAATATTAAAACAGCCGATAATGGCAGTATTAAAAAAAGCCGATAATAACAATATTAAAAAGGCCAAAAACAACAATATTAAAAAGGTTGAAAACGGTAATATTAAAAAGGCCAGTACTGGCAATATTAAGAAGACCGGTAATGACAATATTAAAAAGGTCAGTAATGGCAATCCCATATTTCTATTAACGAGTTCAGATACAGATGTTATGAACTTGAATAAAAATAATAAAGAAAAAGAAAATTATATATATATATATATAAAGTTAATTAGAGTAAGACTTTTGCATACATGATGAACCTATAAGTTTTGAGTAATGAATTTATAAGTTAGAGACGATGAATCTGCATTATGTGTGAGGTATGACTTATGGATGAACATATGGAATTTTACATATGATATAAGTATTATAAAAATATGGCATGTATATAAATATTTATATGTACAAGTATGTAAGATTTTTATCTTATGAAGCACTGCCAAACTAGTAGTTTAGCGCAGATGAATTACTCGCGCAGGTCGAAAAGATTTGAAAATCTAAAGTAGCTGTCAAAAGGAGGGAATCCATTCAATAGCAGCTTAAAGTTTCAAATCATTTTTTTTTTATTTTGTTAAAAGCTTGTAATAATTAATTAAAGATTTCTTCCATACAAAATATAATGGGGTGTATTACACAGATATTTTGAGTACAATATTATTGTAAATATATGTTTAATTACAAGATACAGATTATGAATTTTGGAGTGTGGAAAATTTTTAATTGGATGCACGCTTAATTTAAAGTAAAAATATTAATGTTAATAGTAATAAATAAATAAAATATCAGTGTTTTTACATAGCGAAGTTTTCAACACAAGCAAACCGGTAACGCTCTTTTACCTTGTCATTTTGGAGTGGGGTCATGGGTGTTATAATTTTATTAACAACATCACAATCTTAACATAGAGATTTAATAATAAAATAGAGCAAATACAAGTATATAAATATACTAGCTATCACTTGGATTTTACAAAATTTCAAACTAGTGTTGTTCTAGGTTTTCTTTTTCTTGTTCTCCTTCCCTTGGATGCCCAATTTCATTTTTAATGTCTGATTAGATCCATCCATATATCATCAATCACAAATGTATAGTTTCTCCACAAGTTAGCCACTTAGGTACCCACATACATATAAGTATTAATATTCTAAAATACAAGAAAATAGATTGCCTATATTAAAACATGAACAGCTTCAATATACTAACTTTGGATTGCTCTAAAACACAATTGACATATCATTTGAGCATGGAATTCATACTATAGCTTCTCCAATGTTCTAATTTCATTCCCAAAAAGAATCACTAAAATTGGAATTCTATGATATTAATTATTGAATTTTTATTACTAAAAGGTCAAACAGACCCTATAGACTGCACAATAAAATGTTTGCTTCTTTGTCATGCCCAATACGATCTAATTAGCTTCTGAGCCAGGCTAAATATTTGTAGAGCACATCTTCAAGTTTCTATAAAAATAAGAATTACACTATTTGGATTTATATAACTCAAGATATTCAAAAATTACAGAAGCAAAATATATATAGGATTTTCCTGCAGCAATTCTGCCTTAGCAGCTATAACAATACAATATATGCTTCAATATGATGTCATAAATGACAGAATCAAGCTCTAGTCAAAACTAGTTTTAGGGGACATCCATAAGTTTTCATAGCATCAAACAAAATGTAATTTGGAGCTTTGTAACTCAAGATAATGAAGAAATATATAAGCTTACATGCATGAAAGTTTAATAACTATCCAACAAACATATTAGACTTTTAAACTAATCATACTTGACATTTCTTTACAAACTTTGTCCTATTCCGCACTTAATTAAATCTTAATTATATAAGTTATTCAGTAGATGGAATTTTCCCTAGAACTTTTTAAATCCTAAGAGAAAATAAGAATGATTCAAATAATACACTTACCAATTTCAGCTTGTAATTACTTGTATGGGTTTGGCTCTAAAACTCCTACGGATTGATTATTGGTGTGCTCCAACTTTATCTCATAGTTTTTTTCCTCTCTAGAGACCACTTTTATTTTGTTCTTATTTTCTAAGATTTGTTTCCTCTCATCCCTTAATGATAGAACCTTTTTTTTCCTAGTCAATTCCACCTCTTATGTAAGATTGACACCTCCATCTTCACTATTCCTTTTTGCCACCTCATGCTTCTTATTAAACCTTTCATAATGTGCTTTATTTTGGTAAATTGATTTTAGCAATGGTTTTGTTCTCTAACTAAAATTTCAAATCGATCCTTCACACATTCCCTATTTCCAAGTTTGTCCTACTTTAGTACAAACATCTATCTTTGATTTCATTAGCTTTCTAATAGCAATATATATATACACAAATTACTTGATATTCATTCAATAATGTAACATAACAAAATGATACTTTCAATGTTTCATTATGCATTTTATTCAAATCAAAATGTTCATGCAAATGATACCAAGAAATATTCAAATTGAATTCAAAGCTTCTATGTAAATGCAAATGCATATGCATGTAGATGAAATATAGGCGTTATAATGTGTAAGCTTAACAAATCAATATATGGACTTAAACAAGCTTTTAAGCAATGGTATCTTAAGTTCAATGATACTATAACATCTTTTGGTTTTAATGAAAACATTGTTATTGTTGTATTTATCGAAAGTTCAGTAGGAGTAAGTGGAGGTCTGGAGAAGGTTAAAATTAATAGGATTTTCCTAATTCTCCCTTCGAGAAAGGAAAGAGGTAAAATTCTTTTTCCTGTCTGCAGGGATCAGGAGATTGGATCTAGCTGTAAGAAGAATGCTTAGCTGATAATAACACACTTCTTAGTCTTTGGCTCCTTTAGCCACTATGAATGCTCTTAATTAGTACAATGTTGTTAATATTTTTCGTTTTATATGTTGATGATATCTTCCTTGCTGCTAAGGATTTGGGCATCATGTATGAGACTAAAGATTTTCTCTTTAAGAAGTTTGAGTTGAAAGATATGGGAGAGGCAACCTATATAATTAGAATTTCAATATTTAAAAATAGATCACAATGATTACTAGGATTGTCTCAAAAGCTTACTTTGAAAAAATTATTGAGAGATTTAATATAAACAATTGTTCAACAAATATTGTCCCAATAGAAAAAGGGGATAAGTATAGTCTTATGTAATGTCCAAAGAATGATGTGAAACAAAAATAAATGGAATCTATTCCATATTCTTCTATTATGGATAGTTTGATGTATTTACAAACTTGCACAAGATCTGATATTAGCTTTGTGGTTGGAATGCTGAGCGATATCAAACCCTAGTATTGACCATTAGAAAGCTACAAAAGAAATTGTTGAGATATCTCAAAGGAACTAAGGATCATATACTCACATTTAGGAAATTTGAACAGTTAACCGTGATTGAATATTCAAATTCATATTTTGCTAGATGTCATGACAATAGAAAATCAACATTTGGTTATTTGTTCTGGTTTGCAGAAGGGGCAATATCATGGAAAAGTGCCAAATAATATGTCATTATCGCATCCATTATGGAAGCAAAGTTAGTAGCTTGTTATAAAGCTATAATCCATGCATTATAGCTGTGAAAATTTATTTTAAGACTTGGAGTTGTTGACACTACTACCAAGCCGCTAAAAATTTATTATGATAATTCTGTAGCAGTTTTCATCTCCAAAAATGACAAATATTCCAGATGTATTAAGTATATGGAATTAAAGTATTTTGCTATCAAGGAGGAGGTTGAGAAATATAGTGCATATTGAATATTATAGAACGGGTCTTATGATTGCATATCTTTAAACGAAAGGCTTACACCGACGATACTTTAATTATCGAACTCATAACAACTCAGTACATAAAGTATTATTTACAATAGAAGATCCCTTAAACTTTAATTTTGTTACATAAAAGTACCTTATGTCTAAATTTGTTAAACTATTTAATGAAATATTGATGTGGACTTTCCACATTAATAAAAAATTTCCATGTATAAATGCTACATGTACGAAATAGGTTCTACAAAAAATTTTCACCATTTAATGGAATATTTGATGATATTTGGTTTGAGAGAAAATGAGAGAAAATGTGGAAAAGTGAAATTTTTTGTGAAACCCATTTTGTACACATGGCATTTACAATTGGAACTTTTTCGTTGATGTGAAAAGTCCATATCAGCATTCCGTTAAATGGTTCAATAAATTTTGAAGGTAAGTACTTTTATGTTACAAAATTAAAGTTTAACATATTTTCTGTTACAAATAATAGTAGGTACTGAATTATTATGAGTTAAATAATTAAAGTATCATCAATGTAATTCACTTGTTTCCGACTTTATGAAATTTTCTTGTTCCTTATATTTGTGTACACTTAATGTTTTGAACAATAAATTATTATGTCTTTAAGATAACTAAATGGACATTATGTTATTTATATATAACTTATGTGACCTCACATAACAAATTGCTAGTGTGTTAGTATATGGAGGGAATATACAATTTCAGAGTGTATGAATGTCATACCTCTCACTATGTGATTTATTATGTTAAGGTTAATTATGATGGTAAAATGACATTATGAAATTTATTTATGCGCATTTAGTGTTTATAATATTAAATATTAATGTTATGAATTATTGGACCAAGTGGAAGAATGTAAAATATGGTCCAAAATTTTGGGATATATTTTTAGCAATTTAAAATAACTTCCTATTTGGTTAAGATTCCTATTTAATAGAGAAATTAATCTAGAGAAAAGTATAAATAAGTGACATGTACTTTTCATGATTTTTAAATAAAGGTCTGTGTTATTATTTTTTTTTTTTACAAAATAAGGTATATGGTTTATTCCGTTAGCAAAAATATATATATATTTCTATTAACCACATTAAGTGATATTAAGTGGTATTGACATCAATAATGACGTGACAATTTTTGTAATGTGATGCTGACATCAACTCCACATCAGTACTGACGTAGTATGTAGTGATATTTTTACCAAAACACATACCTTAAATTAAAAAACGAAAAAACTATAGACTTTTTTTTTGTCAAAAAAATATCAAATATCCAAAATTGAAAAAGGTGAAACCATATGTCAATTTATTTGTACTTTTTGGACTTTTTTAGATAAATTTCATAATATCTTATTATAAAGTTGAGAATTTCTTTATATACTAAATTTATTTTTCTAACTTTAATAATTTGATACTAAGACAATTTGAATTTTATATTATTAAAAATATCTAAAAAATATGTTCTTTGATTTTAAGATTGATTTGAATTTGATTATAGATATTACATTTTTTTTCCCTAATAATTCGTATTTTTTTACTTTGTATGATAAATTTTTATTTATTTTTATTGTTTTAATCCTTTTACCAATTAGGGCTAACTTAATTGGTACAATTATTATAAAATAATTATGATAAGGATGAAAATTCATAATTTAATACACAACCCTGTAAAATTATATTGTAATAGTATTGTAGGATTGTATACAAATAAATAATTCATATATGATTAAAAAAATTAAAAATCTGATTTTAAAGTAGAGGGTAAATTCCATTCATTATTTAAAAGAGCATCAAAATGTACAAAGTAGAAATTAATTTGCTTAAAAATGTCTTTTATGAGTATTATTCTACAATGAAAAATATGGATAAGTACATAAAAAGGACATATGGTTTGACCCTTTTATAATTTGAGGTACGTGGTATTTTTTCATGAAAAAAAAATATTTATGGTTTATTCCTTTAACAAAAACACTATGTATGTGTCACGTCAGCACTGATGTAGACACTACATCAGCGCCACATCACAAAAAGTAACACATTATGCCACATCAGCACCAGTTAACGCCGTTAATAGGAGCATACATTTTTTTGCTAACGGAGTAAACCACATACTTTTTTTGTCAAAAAAATTATGAACCTTTATTTAAAAATCGCGAAAAGAATATGCCGCTTATTTGTACTTTTCCTATTAATCTAAGACATTGATTTTGGTATTTGATGGATATAACAACTTTAGAGTTCTATACAAATTGGTCATCTCTCCACCTAATTAGGGTTGCAAAATTATTAAACACTTGTTCATCAAAGTTTCTCTATGGATTAAGGTTTGAGGTTAAGGGAGAGAAACCAATTTCAGTTTTATTAATCAGTCAGAGACTTTTTTTTTTTTTTTTGTTCTCTCTATAATGGCCACAAATAAGGCTTGGTTGTAATAAATGAATAGATGACATATGTGCTTTAAAATATGAATTGTATGCATAGTTAATGTTGTTAAGCATGCTTAATTGTTAAGTAAATATGAAGCATGAAATGACATGATCGAATATTAGAAAGGTTAATTAGAGTGTTTGAATATGTATAAATATAGTTATAAACAAGAAATGGCAAATATGTAAAGCTTGAGTTGTGATCTTGGTTGTGACCCATTTTGGGGGATGATTTGAGTTATGATAACTTGTTTGTATTTATATCCAATGACCATGAATGATTTCTCTATATGTTGAGGAAGTGTTTAGAAGTGGAATTTCGACAAAATTCGATCATAGGAACAAGTTATGTAATTTCACCACCAGCATCACCACCATGCTAAAAACCTGTCATGAACATGAAAAAAATTATTCATGACCGTGAAAGATTTGTTCATGGTTGTGAAGGTCATGTTTTAGGCATTTTTTTGGCAGAATAGCTCATGGCCAAGGCAAAAAGTGTTAATAGCTATGAAGGGAACTACTATAAATAGTCTAAGCTCCGTTTATTTCAATTAAACCCGATCCAAAAAGCTCCAAAACCCTAGCAAGGCTCCAAATCCTCAGAAAACCCATCCCCTACATGATTTTAATGAGTTCTAAGCTCCCAAAACACAAGATTTACTACTAAAGAGCAAGATTCAAGCATGAATTTGGGAGAATCACCAAGGAAGAAGATGAAGTTAGAGAGAGAAAGTGCAGTCTCTTCTTTTAACAAGTTTGTGGTTGATTGATGTGATTTACCCGAATTGGATATAAACCCATTTGTAAATTGGTAAGTTTGATGTAGAACCTTGAATATTCTTTGAGGGGAAACACTTTAAAGGGCTAGATGGAGTTGATTTATATTTTAATTAATGGATTTAAGTAAGAACCTAGCTGAATGGTTTTTGAGTTAGAGTTTAATATGTATGGCAATATATGGTTATAAATGTTGACATATAGTTGGAGTTAATGAGAAATATTTGTGATTATGCATAGGAGATGCCTTTGAAAGGTGGAATTAACCATCAAGGATGTTAGGTAAGCTTAAAGCTTGGATTTTGAGTTGGCTCCATAAGAGGTAAGTACACATATGCATTCTAATTTGCTAAAATGAAATGATATGATGTTGTATGATATGAAATTGTGATAGATGGCATGTTAATTAGGAATGATTGGAAACATATAATGAAAAAGAAGATATTTGGTAAATTGATCATAATTATAGGTCATAAATGATATGAGGAACTAAAAGCTAAAGACAGAGAGAGAATAAAAGTATGGCTTCCTTATGTTTAATATACCAAAAAACCTGTAATATGAAAATGTGTGACTATTGACACCATTACTAAGTAAATTAGTTATGGTAGACATGATAAAAGGCACTTATGATTAATTGATAATATGTTAGGTTACTTAAGGGCACAAAGGCATAATAATTAATATGAATTATAGAAGGTGACTTAGTATTCTAGGCATGAGAGTTATCATTAACGGAATATTTAAAAGGAAATTGAGAATTTATGGAACCTGAATGTTCTTAGATGGCCATTGGTAAATGAGAAACAAAATTATAAAGGACTAAAAGAGAAATTAAGCTTATTTACGCTAATGAACTTCTAGTTAATTTATTTGCATAAATAGTGCATAATAAATCACAAAGATGAAAAAGGGATTTTGATAAGCTCTAGGGAGGTAATATTGATACATAATATATAACATGAAAATGAATAAAATACTTGAGAGGTTCGTGTAATAAGAAGGTTTGTCAATGGGTGAAATGCATATATATATTTGTCAGACTACTAACCCAATTGATTATAAAGTAGGCTCAATGCCTATATCTAGAATTTATAATTGGTAGATATACAAGTTTGATGAAAACACTTAAGGTGTTTGAAAGAAATGGCTTAATTAAGGTAAGTCCTTTACTTAAGAACTTACAGATTGTGATTGGCATGACATTTATATAAAGGTGATTTTGCATATTAATAGGAGTGGTTACACTCGGTTAGCCACAATGCCTTGTTTATAGGAATATGCATGAGATTGTGATTATATGCTATCCATATGGACTAAAGCATATAAAAATATAACTGAAACAAAAGGAATATAGTGTTAAATGCCCATTTCTCTACCTAAGGACTACGCTAGGGTAAATAATGCATCATGAAGGAGATAAGTGATACGTATCGATGAGATGTATGAGTGAGGATTAGGTTGTCTAACCTTCACCTAGGTGCTCCTATTCCTGGTACTCATATCCATTATACTCAGTCAAGATAGCTAAACTGTGGTTTGGGTGAGCATGCTTGACTTGAGGGAGCTTAAATGAGCATATAAATTATAGTTATACTCAGTCAGGATAGTTGCATCCTAGTTTGGGTGAGCACACTTGACTTGAGGGAGCACGAATGGGCATACAGATTACAGTTATACTCAGTCAGGTTAGCTGAGCCCTAGTTTAGGTGAGCACGCTTGACTTGAGGGAGCTCGAATGAGCATATAGATAAGTAGAATGACTAGTTCACCTATTTTACACCCTGTATCCAGTCAGTCCAGGAATGAGGCTTATGCTATTTATCCAAATACGAGAATGGAACATGGGAAATTATTGATTTGTATAAGCATCAAAATAAGAAAAGAAAGAAAAAATGAAGTATCATAAATTTTTATATGAATTTGATATGTCATACTTTATGTTATATGCATTTGAATGTACATATGTTCGGTATGCAGCAATAATGATATATTAATAAAATATGTAAATAATAATAAGAAAGACCAGTGGTTGACTCAATTACCAATTTAAATAGTAAAGGCTTGAATTTTTAAGGGTTCAGCTCCCTTTTGATACTTGATATACGATCGAGCCTCCGAGAGGTCAATACATGGATTGGTAATTGAGATACGAAAGAACTGTTAGACGGTATAATTTTGAAATAACTACATTGGGATCTAGATATGCGTGATGTTAAAATATTAGGATATTTAAATAAAGAAAAAGAAATGTAAATGGTAAACCATTTAAGCATGTATGTATGAGTTGTTGACTAATTATGTGACTATGATATGAGTAATTATTTAATGCTTTGACATTATTATAATTATATGCGATAAATTATATGATTAAAGGTTAGAGTTGATATGCATGTGTATTACTACTAAGCTATGAATAGCTTAGCATATTTTTATGTATACGCAGGTAATGGAGCCAAGATATAGTTGAGGTAACAATTGACAGCGGAGATGCCAAGCCCATGACAAGAGGAGACTATGAATACCCCATATTATAGATCGGGCATTTTCATAACATGCATTTATTCATTTATTTATTTATTTATGGGAATATAATTAATTATAATTATTATTCTGTAATCATGTAAAATGATGCAAAGACCAAGAAAAAGAAAAGAAAAGAAAAAAGAGGAAAAGAAATAGATATAGCTTAACTAGATATAGTTGAGATGTATGACATGAGGGTTTTATAAGCCCATGATATTATATTATATATGATTATATAGGTAAACAAGAACTAGTGTTAACTAGTTCAGAGTATATTCAATAAGTTAGATAAGAGGGTACTACATTCTTTGTGATCATGTCAAATTCTGCATCAAGTAAATATTTATATTTTATTTTATACACAACAAATTATTTATTCAAGATCATATAACGGTGATGATATTTAAATTATAATTTGATTATGTTTCCTTAATATTAATGATTTATTACTTATAATATCATCAATACTCATTGGATATGATGCTGCAAACTCCTAACTTCTACCTCAATAGTTCAAACCTAGATTTAGGTAAAGCATTTGTAAAAATGTAAGCCACATATTCCTCAGTTTTGCATTAGACCAAGGAAATTTCAACTTCCTTTTGAATTTCTCTTAAATAATTAAACTTAAGCTTAAAATACATAGTATTCCAATGAAACATTGGATTTGAGGAGATTGAGATAGATGTTTGATTTTTTTAAAAAAATATGAGTTGGACCTTTTTGAGTCTGCTCCAAATCCTTAAGTATTTTTCTTTACTAGATTGCATGATTTGCAGCAGCATTTGTAGCTATGAACTCAACTTTTATTGTGCCTTGAGCAATGATCTCTTACTTGCTTGAACTCCAATTAATCACACTAGAACTAAGATTGAAACAGTATCTAGTTGTGCTTTTCATATCTTTAACTAATCCAACCCAATCATTGTCAGAAAATCTCATTTGTATACTTAATACTATAGTCAACAGTCCCTTTGATATATCTCACAATTCTTTTGGTAGCTTACATATGCTTCTCATAAACCTTGACAAGAGACTCAAATCTTGCATTATGTCTAGTCTAGATACAGTAAGGTACATAAGAAATCCAACCAAATTCTGTAATAGCTTTCACATACTTTGGTAGCACCATCATCTTTGCAAAGCTTAAATCTAGCTTGCGTATGAGTATTAGTGGACTTATAACTTTCAAGATGAAATTTATTTAGAATTTCCTTGTCATATTTGATCTGTCTAATAAAAACTTCATTCATTTGTTTCACCTCTAAACCAAGGAAATATGACATTAATCTCAAGTCAATCATGTAAAATTCTTTCATAATTCCATCTTTGAAATCTTTAATATTGTTCCTATGACCAAAAGATCATCAACATACACTAAAACAATAACTAAATCATTTCCATCATATTTTACATATGAAGTTGTTTCATTTAGACTTTTAACAAAGCCTAAACTTAACAAATGATGATCAATCCAATGATACCAGGCTCTTAGAGCCTGCTTGAGACCTATAAGTTTTTTTTTAGCAAATACACCTTATCCTCTTGCCCTTGCACAACAAATCCTTCAGGTTGTTCAACATTGATTTCCTTTCCTAAGAAACCATTCAAAAATAAAGACTTAGCATCTAATTGAAATACCTCTCAACCTTTTTGAGCTGCAATAGCAAGTAACAAACGAATGGTGTCCAACCTTGCTATAGGTGCAAACATTTTAGAGAATTCCACTCCAAATACTTGTGCACATCCCTTCACCACAAGCCTTGCCTTGCATTTATTGATTGACTCATCAGCAATGAGTTTAGTTTTAAAGACCTATTTCACACTAATAACTTTTATGTTTTGTGGTCTTTCAACTAGCTGCCAAGTTTTATTTTTTTCAATCATGTAAATTTTTTTCTTCTATGGCACTTTTACACTTATGCTCCTGCATAGCTTCATCAACATTAGCTTATTCTAGAACAACAACATTGTACTTTACATAGATATTAAACAAAAGTCTTGTTCCTCTCACTAATGTGTCATCAATATCTTCATCATCTGGAAGAAATCCAACAAGTTGATTTTCTTCATTTGCATTCCAATCCCATTGTTCTTTCTCCATTAAGACAACATCCCTACTAATTATGATTTTCTAGTCCTATAGGCTTTAGAGTTGTTGTTGTAGCCTAAAGATTCCAAGTTCTGATTTATTTATCCAACTTGTCTCTCTTAACCTATAAAATATAAGAAAAACACAAACAACTAAAAACTTTTGAATTTTCTAGGGAAGGTTTGTGAGCAAACCAAGCTTTATAAGGGTTCTGATTTTGAAGAGCCCGAGTTGGTAATTTGTTTAATAGAAAAACAGCTATGTTGGCTACCTACCTAAAAACTTTTAGGTAAATTCTTCTCATATAGTAGACATCGAGTCATCTCCTAATGGTTATATTCTTTCTCTCATTAACTCCATTTTGTTGTGGAGTTTAGGATGCTGTAAGTTGATGCTTAATACCTACTTGCACATAAAATTTGATGAATTGGTCTGATGTATATTCTTTTTCATTGTCAAACCTTAAGACAACAATTTTACAACTACTTTGATTTTCTACCCATGCTTTAAACCTCTAAAATACCACTACAACTTCTGATTTTAACCTGAGAAAATAGATCCAACACATTCTAGCTAGGTCATCTATAAAGATAATATAATTTACTACCATTGAGAGATGGTATTATGTAGGCCCTCCAATATTAGTATGAGTTAGTTGGAGCTTTCATGTTTCTCTCCAAGCTTTTTGAGGAAAAAGAAGTTTTGTTTGCTTGCCATATTAACATGCTTTACAGGCCGATAAATTTTCCCCCAAAGTGTCCATCCCTTGTACCATGTTTTACTTCTGCATTAAGAGAAGAGCTGAATGATGGTAGTGACAAGCCTTTTATGCCATAGTTAGTAGTTGTCACTGAACTTAGATATAGTGAAAATCCCTTATCCTTCATTTTGATAGTAAACACCTTTTCTCCCTGTGAATCTTTTATTTAATAGGTTATGTTCTCAAAATGAACTTTAAAACCTTTCTCAAGTAGTTGCCCAACACTTAGCAAGTTTTGATCAATCTCAAGAAAAATAAAACATCATAAATAATTTTAGCTCTAGAGAAAATTTCTATCACAATAAAATCTTTATCTTTGACAGCAAAATATATATTCTCCATTTCAAATTTTTACATTAGAGAGTGGTGATTTGTCAAGCTTTCTGAAGAGTTTGGCATTGTTGGTCATATGATTTATGCATCTACTATCAACTAACCAAGTCTCTCCTTTGTTGCTACTAACATAATATGAAGTTGCAAAAAATTGCTCCACCTCTTGATTCACAGCTTGAGCTTTATTCACTAGTTGTTTCATCTTGGCTTTGCAAATTCTGTCCACATGACCCATTTGATCTCATTTATTGTATTTTGCATCAGGTTTGCTCCAACAATTGAAGTGAGGATGATTTGATCTGCCACATTGTTGACAAGGAGGATGAGAGGTCCCTTTGTTGTTATCAACTCCAGAATTGTCTTTATTATTTTTTCACGTTTCTTCTTGCCTTTGATAGAGTCATAAGTTTGCTGCCTTGCTTGTATAACACCCTCAATGGTCACCTCTTCTCTAATTTGTCTTCTTTGCTCATGAGCTTCTAGTGTATTGAAAAGTTGTGCAAGTGAGATCACTGATTTCTTCTAATGCAGAAATATTGGCTTCAAACCTCTCTGGCGAAGTCACAAAAAGCTTCTCCACCTCTTTGTTGTCAAGCATGTTCTCACCAAGAAGTCTAAGAATATTAATAGCTTCCAACAACTTATCTACATATTCTTTGATAGATTTAGAATCCTTCATTCTATGCAATTTAAATCTCTTTTCAAATTCAGGACATGCATATTTCTTATTCTTGTATTGCCTTGAAACAGGTGAAGTACACCAACGGTCCCTCAACTATACATGTAACGACCATGATTTAAGGCCTAGGAGTTTACACGGTTCTAACCTCACAAGGAATAGAAACTAATTTAATTTGGGTCTAAACTGGAATTAGTATAAAATTAAGGATTAAAAGAAAAGTAATTAATATATATAATAAAGAAATTATGAGATAATAATATTATATTATTAAAAGGATAAAGGATTAAAGAAAAAGAGGGAAAAAAAAGAATTTATATTATTATTATATTAAGGAGAAAGTATAAAATATTATGAAGAATTTAAAGTATAATTTTAATGTAAAAAGAAATTATATTAAGAGGGAAAAAGAAAAGGTACATATTTGAAACAACTCACCTAGCCACCTTGGGAACACAAGTGTTCTTAAAGTTGGGCCATTTAACATGCCAATTTGTGTGAGGGGGTTATCTTGTAATGGGGACATTTTGTATTGGGGAAAGAATTTTGTAATGAAAGAGTAAAATAGTCTTTTTAAAATTAATTTTGAAAAAACTATTTTACCCTTTAATTACAATATTCTTCCCCCCATTATAAGATAACTTCCCTTACACTTTGCAGGTGCATGAAGTTCTTTTAGGCAAAAACGCACCGTATAGTCTCATGCTTCTCTTTAAATAAACTCTTTTTGCATAAAAACTAAGAACCCTAAATGCTAAATACGCAGAGTCATCTCTCTTATCTGTGCTCCTTAAAATTTTTCCAGACCAAAAACTTTTTACCAACCTCCTTCCATCAGAGAACAAATAATTAATCAGTACTGGGATTTGTTCACAATAGTCTAATTTGTTCTTCACACTTTAATAGTAAGTTGATTCATTTCCTCTTAGATTATCAGTAGCTTCGTTTTTCACATATGAGGTTTTTTTTTTTCCTTCAACATAGAAAAGTGATTTTAAGCTGTGTTATATATTTCATTCTAGGGGAAAATACTGCTGGTGGAGACAATCATCAAACCGAGGGTGAACGTTAGTGACAGTTTTAAGACTCTAAAATTATGGTTTGTATATATTCTCATATTTATTCGCCAATTCTTCCTTATATTTTTGTGTTCTTAGATTATAGATTTAATAAATTTATTGAGAAATAATAATTTAATCATTGATAAAAAAAAATCGATATAATATTTGTAATGAGTAAATCACGAGTTTAATTGTTGAATTATTTAGACATGAATAATTGGCTTTATAGTGATTAAAATTGAGACTGAAATCATTAAATAACACCGAAAATATTATAATATGCCCTTGGATTGTTGGACTAGTAGAAATAAATTGTTAAAATAATTGTGTGGTTTATGGTCTAATATGTCTGTGTATGAACCGATAGAAAATTTTAACCTTGCCGTGATTTTTTCTTCCAAATATTAGTCTAGTTCAAGTAACCAACCTAATTAATGTGAGTAGAGACAAGTAAAGAATTATCCATCACAAGTAATGAGTTTTCTTTGGCATAATGAACAAAATGAATTAGGTAGCCAATTGATCAAACAAGTGGGACAAACATAGATAACCGTAGCATGGTAGAATATATATATATATATATATATATATGGATATGATATAATACATGATAAAGGCTTTTATTTTTGAGAAATTTATATGATTAATTATGATGAATGTGAGTATGAATATAATATGAATTATGTTATAGGATTACATGTGTCATATGAACTAAAGAAAAAAAAAAATGGAAAGGATGTATATGCCCATTACTAGTATTGGGACTAGCGTTAGGATAGGTGGCATGAAATTTTGAGTTTATGTATGGTACCGTAAATTATTTCATATGATATAAGATTTGGGCAATGGGCTTAAGTTCTGGGAGCACCTTGACCCTTTTTATACTAGTAATACTTCCATTTGTTTTTGTCAAGGGATTTAAGCTTTGGAGCCTTTGACCAGTGTCACAGTTATAATTAAATATGGGAATAGGTTGGTTTAAGTTTAGGAAGAGCTCATATTCAAGACTCATATCCATATTAATCTATGTGCCGAGTAGTTGGGCAAGTAAATAAAAAGTAACAACAAACTTATAAAATGTTACACGGTTATGATGATTAAGTAAAGCTTTCGCTTACCAGGTACATTTTCTTGCTCTCTTATTAGAGAATTGTCTGATATGGAACTTATGAGATACATTACTGTGGAATATGTATGTTACTGAATGGGATGCCATAATTGCATGATTTTTGCATGCTAGAATAATTATGATCATATGTACCACTAAGCTTTCGGTATCTTAGCGTATGGATTTTTCTACACACAGGTTTGGAGCCATAGAATGAGTGATTAGAGAGAATGCCCAGCTGTCAGAGCCAAATCAGTTCAAAGTAGGTTGCTCATGCATTTACTGTTATTTTATTCATTCATGGGTAGTTTTGAGATACTTAATAAGATTTGGGTTAATTCTTTATTGTTTAATAGATTTTTGCATGCGAATGTAATAAATTTGGAGTGTTTAGCCTTATATTTGGATCTACAATTTTTTTTTTTTTATAAGGATTGTTGCATTATTTAGATATATGATAAGGTGCTATGTATGGAATTAATACAATATCATGGATGGATGATAATAATATGATAAATAGTTTGTATTCACAGGATGAACAAGAATGAATAGAGTATAGTTGATAGCATTCTCTTGTATGGTAGAATTAAACCTACAATATAGGAGGATGTTATACTATAAATCATAATAATTCAGTATCTGAACTATAATTTGTAATATAAAATCGTTTAAATTATGATTTTGCAATATAAAACCCCCCCTGCTTGCAGGCATTATCTCCTCTAATAGTAGGCTGACTTGAAATATCTATATCATTGATATGTTTTTAAAACATTTCATGTACTTTACACGTTAGCTTAATATTTGAAAAAGAAATACTTGCCTGGAAGATGATATGAGCCAATATACATTTAACATAAAATACCTGAACTACCTAACATGTAAAACAGTAGTACCTAACTCATTTCAATGTAACACAGTAATACCCCAACTCATATCAATGTAACAAAGCAGTGCATAAACAAATTCATATAACATGGTCATCTGTATTTTTCATTACCATTTCCAGATTCACTGTATTATCATTACCATTTCCAGTTTCAATCCTCCAATCATTCATTACCATCACATTTGTATTCAACAATATCACATAAGTACACAAACTACATAACTTAACTAAAACATAGTACAAACTTAAAACATATCTTGTTAGATAAAAAACCTACACAACAATCTAAATCTAAATCAAACCTAAACACCTACAAGTACTAGCTGAATCAATTCAATGAATAAATAGAATTTACATTTTGTTAAGTAACTTTCATATATAGCAGATACATCTGTTCATAATAAGCAGCATAAAATTCACTAATAAAGAGAATAACAAAGAGCAAAAGATAAAGAGATCCTATTAATTGACTATCATATTCATAGCCTACCCAAGAAAATATTAAATGTAAATTGTGTTGAATGCAAATTCCAGTACCAGCTTCAAAATTGGTATCATTCTTTAAGCTCCAAAGGCTTGAAATATTTGCCATCTATTAGATATGTGCCAATGCTGAGACGAACTGCCCAAACATCCTTTGGCTTTCTTGATACAATTCTGCTCATGAACACATTAATAAACATATGTTTAATCGCATAAATGTTTTCTTAAGAATAAGTTCTAATTCGAGATACTAAGATTATTTTCCAATGAAAAATTTCAGTAACATTTTCTTTTGAACACTTTTTTGGACACTTACTCTATTATTTTATTAATTAAGTCTAATTTGTTAAATAAAGTAGTAAATTTTGTCAATTAAAATTTGATAATGTGGACCAATTATAAGACAAGTGTCAAAAAAAGTGTTAGAAAAAAAAATTGCTAGCATTTCTCTTTTCCAGTAGCAGTTTTATGGACAAAAATTCAAGAGAGATAAAGGTTTGCACCTCCCAACATCACCAGGCTTGACGAACCCGGAATTTACCCTGAGGCATGGGACCGACGCTGCAGTCTTGATCATTTTCGGAGCTTCAATAACAACAATAGGTGTACCGATGTCAAGTTTTGTAACTTTTGCTGGCAATGTTATCTCTGATGCTGATGAACAGGATTCTCCAGATTCATGTTTAGCGACGACGTTGAAGCTTGGATACCTAGAATTCGACTTGGGCAATTTTAAGATTGAATTATGAAGTTGTGTGCGTTGAATTGTGGAAGTAATTGAGAGAGATAATGCCATAGGATGCAAGCTGTGTCTGAGTTTTTTGGATAATATTTCTGTGGTTTACAGCTATTTATTTATAAGGGAGTGGAGGTGCATGTACTAATGAAATTCAAAACTAAAGGACAGCATCACAATACTGAAAATTAGGGCCGCACAAAAATTAACAAAATCGACCAAATCGAATCGAATCAATTCAATTGAATCCAAATCGAAAAATATGATTTATGTAATTTTATGGATGATTGTAGTTTTAAAATTTTTATAAACTAATTTTTTTATTTGGTTTTGTATTATGAAAATTTAAATCTAATAAAAATAAACCGAACTAATATATATATATATATATATATTAGTTATTTTCTTTTACTTGTTGAATTATTAGGATTAAATGTTACTTTTGACGAATATATTGAAACAACATTATGATTGAGTAGGAATTACTTTACTAGTGTGCTAACTTTTTATTTTTTGGATAAAATTCACATTGTTATTTCAATTATGGTTTAAGTTAATTTTTGTTGAATTTTTTATGATTTTTTTTTATTCATTCATTTATTTATCAATCCAACCAAACCGACTATCCAAACCAAATCTAAATAGTATTGATTTAGATATTTTTAATAATACTTGATTTAGTTCAAGATTAAAGTATTTAAAAACCCATTTTATTAGTTTGATTATAAATTTTTAGTTTAAACCGACCAAATCGAACCATAAACAATGCTACTGCAAATGATTTCTATTCTTATTTTTTTTAGTCCAATTTGTCTTTTAAAAATTCAGTTTTTTATCCATTTTTATCTCTTACATTTTAAAAAGATGCAACTCTTATCCAATACTGACATATCTTCATACATGTCAATGTTCAACATGACTTAACCCTATTTATAATTTCCCATTATGCAACAGAACATTGTTGTTTCAATTCACACGACTATTAAATCCAACAGTTGTTTTTTAACTAAGATGTATGCAAGCATGAACAACGCTTTTATTTAACCATGGTACTCAGGAAAATACTACGTTCAATGGCTTGCTATCTTTTTTTTTTTTTTCCTTAATGTATAATGGACATCAAGACCATGTAAACAAAAGCACCGAGTTTGTATTTTGCATTTTTGTGAAAGACAAGAACTCTATACAGGTCATTTTTCCTCTTCGGAAGATATAATCGCCTGTTTCAACATAAAAAGGGGAAAAAAAAAAGAAATTAAATTAAATTTTACCTGAAAAGAAGGGAGAAAGGGGCGCATAAGCATAACCCTGAAAAATCAATCAGGGAAAGTAAAATTTACAAAACCTTTACAAGAGCCTATACAAAATTCAATGTTGCTCGTGCAACAAATTTCTTTTCTGAGTTTCACAAAAGGAAACCGTCCACCCTCCTCCTGCCTTAGGAAAATCCTTCATATCTCTGACTTTGTAAACTGCTTCTTTGAGTACGTAAGATATGGATCTAGAGCAGTACTTAGAACGTCCGGTCTCTCAGATTGATTATATGTTAGACATCGACGAATAAATTCCTGCCAGGAAATCAAGGAATAACATGAAACTATCATCAACCAACTGCAAATTCTTCCAAAATTTCTCATTCACCACCCATAAGCTCCAGATGGAACATAAAATTAGAAAACAGATATACAAAATATTAGCTAGAAGGATGAAAGTTCATCAAAATTTTGTCTTCCATCATTACAGCTTGGTGAAAATAGCTGATAGCAAATTGTTCTCAGCTAAATAATTTGCTTTCACATCATGTTTAGCTCATGAAAGCAAACTAGCATAGGTATTCTGCAACCAAACAACAATTATTGAGCTTCGTGACTTCTGAAACTCTTCTACAATACAACAGAAGCTGTAAATTGCATGAAAATGCCTTTTCCCTTGCATTCATAAGTCGAAAGAATAGCTTCATTTTGTATTCAAGGACTAAGAAAAAATTGCATGGTGTATACACTAAAAGGCATCCCTGGTGCACGATTTCCTGTTTTTTTGAATTGGGGAGGGATCATCTATTTGATGCAACCTTCCATGGATGAAAAACTCTCACAATCTAATCATAAAAAGGGGCCCTTATCATTGAACCAACCTCAAATATGCACTTTTTGTTACCAATCATAACAAAGGCTTCCAGTTCTAAATGCAACAGAACCCATTCTCAAACAGCTGTCTGCCATCAGCATGGTATTATTACATTGTAAAATAACAATAAAACAAAAAGTGAAGACTACCAGAAAAAAATACAAAACTCACTTTTGCCTCATTTGAGACAGAAGGCTTTGATGGAAAATCCACTCTGCGAGCTTTAATAATTGTATCCTCACGTAATATCCGTTCTTGAGTCTGATCATGCCCAAAAGGACGTCTGCCAAAGAGCATCTGGTAAAATAAAACTCCAGCTGACCAGACATCAACCTGACTCATGAAAAGGGATGCAACAATGGTCACATAAAGCAAACAATAAAATGTTGTAAAGGGTTCACAAGATGACACTTCTTCAGCAAGCACCAACCGTTCAAGTTTTCTGGAAGAAACTAAAGAGACATGACAAAATCAATCAATGTAAAAAAGGCAAGATGCCAGAAAATTCAGGGAATTTATTGTTCCCTCCAAGGACATTTGGCACAGCAAGAGTTCGTACACTGACCTTTGATGATATTAGAGGAGTTTTACTGAGCTCAAAACATTCTGGCGGCAGGTACCTAAATTTAAAGGAGGAAAAAAGCTTAGCTACTCCTGCCTTCGTAGCCAAACAAGATATGTTACTAAAAAAAGACGGGCTGAAATAAAATAAAATAAAAATTCTACAAGCAAATTCTAGCTATAACAATATAGAACTTGATAATCTGTTCTAACATCAACATATCATATTCACATCGAGAATCATCCTTCCATTGTAAATTTCCCTCTGCATGTGTCCATTTATGTGCACATAAAACAGAAAAATAAACCAAAAGTATAACTATCAACAGAAAATCATTGGAACAATGAAGAGGATGAATAAAAAATAAAATATAATGCAAAACAACTTGAAGTGTTCTAAGAGACAGTTGTGCATAAAACTTAGGCACCTGTAATGTGGTAAAAGGTTATTTGGACACCTAAAGAAACAAAATAATTAAATTGGTTTTTACAACTTTAAAGTTTACATTCCAATAAATTGGAAAAGGTATCAATTGTATGAAATGCTTTGGGTGATGTATTATCAAGAAAATATGATGATATACATCCAAATTCAGAGAAAACAGACAGAAACAAATGATCAACCACCTGCTATGTTTATATTTTGTTGACACATTTCAAAACATATTCAAGTAAGAAAAAGAAATAAGATTCAGTACACACTTGGCATGCATGACAACATTGCTAACTACAAAATTCTTTTAGATGTGTAGTGGAAGTGCAGAAAGCACAGTCCATTATATAAATTTCTGCATCATCATTTCTACAGACAGGGCAGAAAACATTCACATCCAGATAAATTACAAATGTAAACCGCAGCATAACTAACCAATATGTTCCAGCTCCCTGGGATGTAAGTTCCATTCCCTGGGATCCAACATCATCCTCCACTATCTTGCTCAGACCAAAATCAGTAACTTTAGCAATGCCAAACTCATCAAAAAGAACATTTCCAGGCTTCAGATCGTAATGGATAATCTTCTGAGTTCTTTTATTCAAGTAGACAAGGCCTTGAAATATCTGAACAATTATGATCCGAGCTTCTCTCTCAGGCAATATAGGAGTGGCTTTCAGAACAGCATCAAGATCTTTTCCTGAGAAGGGAAATGAAGGAACATCAAGAGTATATGGTAAGTGCAGGGCAGGCATGGTCAGTATATCTAAGTGTGCACTGACCATAGCTCATATCAAAGGTCTTCACTAATAAGGCTATGAATAATTAATAACAAATAAAAATCATTTGTTCCTGGGAATATCGTACCACTACAATACTCTAAGATGGTGCAGAAGGTATTCTGGTCAATCTCAAAAATGTCCCAAAGCCGGACGATGTGATTATGCACCAATGTCTTGTGAATATTGTACTCACGAATTGCATGCCTCATGTAACTTTGCTTTTTATCCTCACTCCACTGAGCATTCAGACCATGAAGCTTACATGCAACATATCTATGCTCTACCAAGTCATAAGCCTGCTGGAAATTTTCTTACTTCAAATAACTGCAAGAACATATGTTTTTACAATTGCCAATATTGGCAAAACGATGATCTAGAATTTTGCTAATGCAATCAGGAGCCTTGTTTAAGAAATTGCATTTAATACTTCAATTATAAAAAGATATATGACTTGAAAAGTTCTGACCTTGTAAACCTCGCTAAATCCTCCTTTCCCAAGAAGGTTTAGAAGAGCATATCGGTGATTCAAAATCTGAAAGTTATTGAAACGCGAACCATCCTCATCTCTTATCCGTTTCATTTCACGTATAAGCCGACCCTTTTCCAACTCATACCGATCTCTCTCCCGTAAAATAATTTCTTCTTCCTATGGAAAATTAACAGCTCAATAATGTAGGCAAACGCAAACAGGCCTAGTTATCATTTTATTTAACCTCGCTAGTGCTAGATACATCATAAATGCAGAATTGGCAATCAAAACATAGTAAATGAACTTACACGTTTAATGCTTGCTAGACGAGATTTAAAAATCTCATCCTGGATGAGAAAATCTTCTTCTTGTGAGCCTGATTCTGCATCTGTTCCATCACCCTTGTCTGCACAGCAAAAGCAACTTCCATTAGCATTAACATTCTCTTTAACTAGTAAAAGAAAATTTACATCCAAATCAAAAAGGAAGCATGAACATGTAGAGGGTGTATTTAAGAATCCCCAGCAAAAGATTGTCGACAATGTTAATAAAAGAAAATTATAGACAAAAATTCTCAGTTATTATAGGAGAGGGGAAAAAACCATTAGCACTCGGAATGTTGCTAAAAGTTAAAACCACCAAAATACTAAACAGATGATGACCAAGTGAAAGGAATGACCACTACCAATAAAATCCCAATGAGAACCAAGTTGATGTCCAAATTCTAAAGTTTGCAAAAGGACCATTCAGCCAGAAGTGATAATCAAAAAATTTGGTGAGCAAAAGTAATTTCTGAGGTCTCTACAGTGAACAACTGCCCAAACTATTATATGATGAATGAACCCTTGAGGAGTTAAACAAACATCCACCATAGTTACAATAAAAGAACACCACAAACTTTTGGCACCACATCATTTTTTTAATTGCAGCCATGACAAAAGGAGGCTTGCTTTAGAAAATTAGAAATAATTCATAAATATGGAAGAAATAGTTGTTAGGCAATAAATCTGCCATTAGCTCTGCCAAAGCCAACTGTAATATATTAATCACAGTAGTCATGCTTGACCAACTAAAGATCAAAAGATACTTGATGGTATATCCTTCAGTATATATAGGAATAGCAGAACATAGATATAGATGAATAATGCAAGAAAGATGCTTACCAAATTGCCGTTTCTTCAGTGATTTCCGCTGCCGCTCAACAGCCTCCTTTGTTTCCAGTAATAGTCTCTGAAAAATTAAATATACAAAGAAGATATTAAAAATGTAGACAAGAAGGAAACTCCATCTAAGACACCAATTTTGCAGATTATTGTTCACAAAACAGGAGCAGAGGCATTTTAGTATATTTGGCAGGTACATAGGGATGGGTTGTAGTCTTATTAGTCCCAAAATATTTTTCATTATGTCTTTGACTTCAACTATTATCCTAATAAGTGTAGTGGTTTATTCAAGTATTGTTTTTGGAGTCTATGTCCAACAAGTTTAGGAACTAGAAGTACTTATTACCATGAGATTACTTCCTAAGAAGTTCTAGGTCGGATGTGTGAACTCTTATATCTTTGGTTTAACTTCAAATGCATGCTGTTTTTTATTCAAATAAAAAACATATCAACTTTCATTCATAAAGCTCTTCTTAGTGTTCTATGTTGGTTACTATTAGGGGTGATCAAAACCAAACTGACCTGACCAGTCCAAACCAATGAGTTCAGGCTAGGTTGGTCAGTCTGGGACAGGTGGGATATTTTGAGGGGAGAGAGGGGCGGGGGCAGGGGGGGAGGGCCCGTGGGGGTTTGATGGCTGGGTTAATTAATTTCTTTGTAATTTGGCTTTAAAAAAAAAAGGTTAACTGAGCGATCTGAACAGGACCGAAATGTTTTAGTTTGGGTCACATCGGGTTGATTTTTGAAGGGACTTTATGTGTTAGTCGGGTTGGGTTGACAGTTTGCTCACCCCTAGTTACCATCTCATCAAGATAACCCCATTAAAACTTGCTCAGTTTTTCATAAAGAGAAAGAGAACATGGAAACTAGATTATTTTAATATGTAAATGTGCACCTCAAGTTTAATGAATTGGTTGTATGGCAATCTTATGTAACCTCCCGTAAAACCACGTCGTATAATATGAGTTTTGACAATTTGAACATCTTGATATGTTCTCATGTTTATACAGTCAACACATGGACATGCAATCATTGATTCTTTCTTCCTCATCTGGTTTTCTATTACAGTTCTAATAAATTCTTTAACTCCGTTCACAAATTCTGTCGTGTTACATCTACCATACATCAAACTTCGATCCATATGGATTCATAGGCTTAGATCATATCATAATTTCCTATTTAAAATAAGTTATGTCCTAGATATAGGTTATTTCCTATTCTAAATAAGAATCCCTAGAAATTAGTTATTTTATTCCTAAAGAAACTAAGTTTCCTGTTTTCCCAATTTCCTAGTTTAGTAATGTAAACCCTATATAAGATAGGTAATTTTCTCATTAATAAAACAAGTCGGAAATTTCAGAAAATTACTAGAATTGGGTCTCTCTTTAACGAGTCCAAAACACTATCCTTTTGGTAGACTTTAGTATCCTATTATTCATACAAACCAACCTAATTATTCAGGTGTGCTATAGGTTAAAAAACAATAGTTCATGGGCAAGGCTGTTGCTGTTCAAGGATGAGATGTGTCTAATTGTACCATAACAAATGAGCTAGGTGTATAATGGGTCCACAAGGAAATTTTTCAGGTTGCAATACAACCAATTCATTGAAGTTCAGCTGCAAATTGTATATTTAACCTAGTAAACATCATGGCTTAATAAATCATCATAGCTTATTAAATAATTGGAAATATAGAATGGAACCTAAAATCACTTGATATTGAGGCAGATCTCGCCTTGGACAGAGGGATTTGGAGACAGAGAATCCATATAACCGACCCCATCTAATTTGGGGATTAAGGCTTAGCTGATGTTGTTGTATAGAATGGGAAGAAAAAAAAAACCGTGCAATTTTGATAATTAAAAAAGAAAAAAGATTTGAAGCCTATGAGCTACTATAAGAAGGTATATGGCAGCCTTTATTGATCTAATGTGGAACCCTGACACTTTACAGTGTTTTTTACAACCTTCCAAGGTTGAAGGTACTCAAAACTTTTAGAAGGTTAGATTGTAAATTCCTTGTTAATGGTTGAAATATGCAGAAAGAAACTACAAACTTCTTGCTACAGAGGAAATGGTAATCATGGATACAAATCAAATTGGCAGTTGTCCACAAGAATGTGGTGCCAGAATTAGATCATGCAAGTGATGATTAAGTAGACGCATAAGTCAGGCAGGTAATACAATTTGATATTAACACTAATTATATGCAATAACATAAGCATGACTGCATAAATAATTGAGAATGATGTTGTATGCTGCAAGTTTAATAGAGCATTAACCAGGCAGGATACACAACACGTTCCCCAAAAGATCACAATTCAAGATCCTATGGTTTTAATCACATTAATCATCAACCTATTTTACATATTGTATTTTCATGTGTTTTGAAGGCTCCATGACTTGAAAAAAAGTAAATAGAAAACAGGACATTCAGGCTGAATAGAAAAATAGAGCTTATAAAAGAAACATTAGCCGGTACACATGCACAGAGAGAGAGAGAGAGAGAGATCTAAATACAACATACAAGATGAGCATTTATATCTTTTAGTACTTGCCCATCCTCCCATGTCTCAGATATGACAGTTCCTGCTCTGCAGCCCAATGATCAAGAAAACAAAATATCAAAGAGAAATTTACTGAAAACTAATTAACAATCAAGGTTGTGGGGAATAAAGCAATTTACAACAATAATGGCAAAAACAAATGAGAAAGAGAGAAAACTGTTCCTGACATTAATGCAGATTGCCTGTGTTGGTTGGCACTATATCATTTTTATTATTTTGGCCATTTGACCAATTTACCTTTTCAAAGACTGATTATCCTAGCATCAAGCAAACTTAACCCCTTACAGTACCAACTTTGGAAGAAACACAATGAAAAGCCAGAGAGACAAATATAACTTAAATCCAAGAATGTGGAAAAAGTCCATATGCAGGTAAAAAGATCAAAACTCCCCTCCCCCCCACATATCATTGCATGCATTTCATTGTTATCTCTCATCATCAATTCTGGAATGTCTTAATATTTTTCAATCAAAGTGGGAATAAAGAGAGCACACCTGATCACACCTACATTGCCAAGTCTTAGAGAATCTTGGCGAACTTTCATCCTTGCTTCCTGTCTTTCTGCTTTTGAGACAGATATCAGCAGATCCGATATCATTTTTGTTCTCTGCATCAACAAAGCAGTGAAATTAAAAATTATCATTAACTATAAACTAAGAGTCAAGCATTTAATCAATATTTGCTTGGTAGCCAACATTTTCCCAAAAGATCAGTATGCATGAACATGAATTGCACAGCTTGTTTCCATTAGGCAATCGAATCCTACAAGTTAGTCGACTTAGCAGAATTATGTAACTGAGTGTATGCTTAATACTACTGCAAGGTTTTTTCCTTTTTAGTTTTTGAAAGCCATAAACTGTAACCTTTTGTTGTATATTTTCTAAATATTGTTTCCATATCTACCCAAACTCTAGCTATCAAAACCAACTCCTCATTCACACTCATTAATTCACTATTTGCTTTTTTATTTTTTCTTCTCTTTTGTCACTCTTTCTGCTTGAGCCTTTTTCTTCCCCTCCTTAAAAATCTTGTGAAATGTGAATACACATTGAAGAAATTTCCCACAAAAATATTGTATAAGTTTGAAATTCACAAATAAAACTTACAAAATTCATGAACATGAGCCTCATTGACAAAAACCTCACCGAAAAAAAAATTGACAGAAAAGAAAAAGATTAATTCTCTTCCTTGGATTATAATAAATATTGAAAAGCACAAGGAAAAAAAAATTGACAAAGAGAGAATACACAGAAAAAAAGAGGAAGAGAAAAAATAGGAAAAAGGAGAGAATAGAAAATAATAACTGAGATATCAAGTTTTGTGGTCATTAAAAAAGTGAATTCTGTTTCTTAAATGTTTTATGATAAGTGGTAAAAAGAAAAGTAGGAAGTCATTCATGCAAATACGTATCTGTTTTTTTTTTCCTCTAAAAAAATAAATAAATAACAAAAACTAAAACAACAAAAAAAGCCTTGAATTTATTGATATTTAACTCCTCCACTGAGCTGCTTAACTTCTTCCATAGTAATGGGAGAGAAAAAAAAATACCACTCATTTCTAGTGTGTACAAAGTCTGGTGACTTCTCAGCCTAAAGGCTAAACAAATTCAGTTTCGCTTGTCAACAACATGAAATGACTGATATATACATATTTTTATACACATACAAACACGCACATTTCCAATTATTTTGTATAAAACTTAGTCCTTCCCATGTCTTTAACAACCCACTTAGTAAATGCATTCCTTGGGAAATACAAAAGCAATATGGCATACAGAAATCAATACAAGCTTAAAGGTAACTGCAACGTTAAACTAAATATCTAATAACTCTATTCTAAAATATGCAACAAAAACCATGTCCCTCAGGAAGCATACCTTTGGCTTCATTTGTTGCTCAAAATCTTTTAGCTCCTTTAATTCCTGTATGACAAAATTGGATTCTTTTAATACAATGTGAATTAACTGAAGGCTGTAAAGTTAAAAAAAAATAGTATACCTTTTCCAACTGGCTGCAGAGACTCTGACTATCAGAGGCCTCTTGACGAGATTTACGAAGTTCCTCCTCCAATGCTGCAACTTTTACCTGAAGAGAAGCAACCTCCTCCTAATTCAAGTTGAAAGAAGATGGATTAGATCTGTGGAATACAAAACCATGTTGTACCTTGAGCAATGCAAGGATCTCCAGGAAATCTCAGATATCCAACAGACTGCAATGGATCTTTTTTTGCCTTTTTATCTTGACAAAATAACGAATAAAGGTAAAAGAAACTAAATCACCAGACTGATACCGGTAATAAATTGCGATCATCAACACGTAAGTTCTCTTTATACCTATTATCCTGCAAAAAAATAAATTGCAATTTTAAATTCCTAGAAAGAGAGTCCTACAGTCCATACTCCTCACTGTTTGCTTGCAAAGCATGAAAATGGAAAGAAGATAAGAGTTCCTCTGTCATATACTTTTGGAGGAGTTTGAACAAAGTATATAATGGACATAGGCTATAAGCTTTGATTCATTACGATCAATTAATATATAATTTACCAGGAACAATAACTATTTCCAGAAAGAAACAGCTCAAGTATACACAGGTTAACCACAGCAGTACTGACAAATAACCTCCAATTCAGTTCCAACATAAACAAGCCAATTAAAGTTGCAGTTATGCATCTTATATGGATAAATTTCATAATTTGTTTACAAGTAACGGCAATCACTAAACAGTTCTGTTACAATATTATTTTTCAGAAAAACCAGAAAAATGTATGAAAGCAAAATAAATATCCTGGATCTGTTACACAAGGAAACAACTTGGAAGCAGATATTTTCAGCATCAATACGTTTTACGGTAAAAGGAAGCTGTGGCATGATTTCAATCCAAAATATGACTCCTGAGAACTTAAGACAGCAGGACTACTCTTTTTTTCTTTTTTTTACCATACAAACTTAAACCTTTTGCTCATAGAACTATCTTTCCTAACTAGCTAATCGATCCCCAGTTACTACTACTACTACCAGCAACCACAACACTTGGAATTATCAACCAGTTGAAGAGAACATTTGCATCATAACAGGATGACACCTCTGCTCAATCCCTCATTAGTTGAACCCTGTGCCCATATTCTATAGCTGCATCTTTTTGCTGATGTTTTGTCTGAAGCCCTATAAAGTCCTGAAACATCTTTGGCTATCTTTTGGAAATCATTCCTTGACAACTTTTCCAGTTTCCAGCTACCTTATACACATACTTAGCAAAATGTCCTCATTTTCAATTCACAAAAAAAGAATGTTCTTTTTGCAGCAGAACAGAAACACAAGAACAGCGACAAACCTTAACATTCTATAACATTATTCCTTCATAACAGCATCTCTTAAGGCACCAGCTAATCAATAAAAATACAAAAGGATTTAGTACACACATAATGAGAGGAAGCACATTTGTTTGACTGATCAAGCAATGTAGAATGTTGCATAATGGTATAAGCCGTTAAAGAGTTATATTTTATCAACAACACAGCCCACAAACCTATATAGCAGCATTTCATAACATCGTCATAAATTTGCAGCAATCCATTTGTTCTACTGTGGAACTTACAGGAGGAATATAATTTCATCTGGCTCAAAATTAATACTTGAGAGACTTAATGGACAGAGACCTAAAAGTTGACTCCCCCTTGTATAATGTATTTTAATATATTATCATACAATTATACAATCAATAACAATTGAAAAAAGATTCCTATATTATGATGACAGTAATTGCCATTAATAGATGACCATAGTTGTTAAAGGCGCGCACCAAGGCAATAAGGGCTCTTATCGCCTGAGACGCAAGGCGAGGCGTGCTCCTCACGAAAGTAAGACATACAAAATAAAATGAAATAAAATAAACATATAACTCATATCACAACATAACACCTACATAAAATAAAACCATAAACTTAACTCAATACCAAAGAAAAGCAATTTAAAATATCAAGGCATAATGTTCAATAGGCAAAACATAAAAAACATGCGCAAAAGAGATAATAAAAGTAAAATATAGTCTTATAAATAGCTAGAAATCTTAGTCCTAAAGTAGAGTAGTACTATTATACTAATATTATAGTATGTATTAGGTGGTTTAGACATGCACACATATTTCCAACCTGCGTCACTTCTAGTATTATTACTACGAAGTGCACTCGAAGCACCAGCACTTGCCTAACCTCCATTAAATATTAAACTGCATAAATAAACTATTGCATAATTTTTCAATGAATAAAAATCGTAAATACTTCATAAATCATGCACAAGATCACAAGCACTGTCATTTTCAAATAAGATATTTTCTTTTCTTAAAAAAAATATTAAGAAAACTTTTATAATGCAAAATAGAAGCTCGAGGCGCACTAAGCCGAGGCGCACTAAGCCGAGGCGCACTAAGCCGAGGCGCACGCCTCAGTAACATCACCCACCTTTGGGCTACTCAAGGCACCACGGCCAGCGCCTTGTGCGCCTAGCACCTATGACAACTGTGCAGATGACTAAGAATTAGTAGACTTATATGCCTGGAAGAGCATACCTTATGGTATGAATTTTCAAGCTGACTATTTGAAGGTAAGGATGTTGCAGCAGAAATTTGTGATCTTGTCTGATCATTGCCCCTGGAGCCACGACCTCTGCCTGAAATAGAATTCCCCCTACCACGCCCTTGTTTTCTCCTATTTGCATCAACACCGATCCTGGTCTCCACAGAGTCTCCTGTCCTTTGCCTTCCATCAGTCACTGCTTGGGTTGTCTTTTTTAAATAAAAAAAATAGTATAGATATGTTCTCAGATATTAAGGAAAAAGGAGAATTTATGAAAAAGAAAGTATGAACATGCAGTTAAACAATACAAAAAAGAAAATATGAAGGTATTGTTAAACTAGCCAGAATAAATCAACATAAGGATAAGAGCATTCGGTTAATAAATCGATCATAAAAATGAACCAAGTGACTGGAAAGAAAAGGAAAAAAAAGAACAGCCATAAAAAAAATCAACGATTTGGATGACAATAGTTAATATAAAATGATAAGTAGAAGACATAGGCTAAGCACTCATCATAGAAACCAGTGATCTATATTTTTCCAACTGAATTCAATAAACAATCATCAAACTACCTCAAGATGTTGAAAAACAGCTGAATTGTTATCTTCTTGTATTCTCTGGCGCTTTTGGGTATTTGCTTGTATGAGAAATTCCCCACCATTCTGGCAAAAGCAAAGAAAAAATTCAGTAACGATAGGTGTTCTCAAGGAGAAATTTTACATAAACCAAATACCTTTCAAGAGAACAGCCAATAGTGATTACCACTTGCCGAAAAATGCACACATTTATTTCGTAAAACCTATAGCTTAACTTCCATAAATGTAAAAGAATACTACTCCTACATGCAGTCATGTACAGGTAGACAGAAACAAAAATTGCATGTTCAACATTTCTTAAGCAGGCACAGTATACACATGCCCATTCCTTCCAAGCATGGAAACCATCTAATTAATAAAACATTTAATACAAAAGAAATGCACACAAGTGCACAGGCATTGCTGATCATATTGTCAAATGCAGGTCCATCTCTGCCACCATATAGTAACTTAAGCAGTCCTTTTACTTCATAAATGTTCCTTATAACAGAGGATAACTTTATTTATACACCATGATTTATTAGCCTTGTAAATGCAGAATCAATTTCCATATTGAATATTTTGAACACTATTGGATTTGGTAAACAGAAGCAAACTCACAGCAATGCAATTTTTAGAAATACAAATCAAATTTAAGCATTTAATATCTCAAATTTGTGGTGCCATATCACTATTACTAGATAATATACTTTGTAGTCAAGCAATGTAAAGGAAATGTCTCCAAATCAAATAGCAATTAATTGCTATTCAAAATGACATAGACATTGCAAACCCCTTAAATTCAAACCTATAAAGCTATACAAATAAGAGCAAATAGAGGAATATTAGCTGATTGAATCAACTTTTAAACATAATTAATGACAAAGCAAGTTAAGGAGTCGAGATGCTATCAGATATTATGCCACAAATTATAATATCTGATGTTGGAAGCTTTGAATACATTAGAAAATCAGTCTAGCTAATGCAGCCTGATATAAGAAGATTAAGTTTAAAATCTAAATATCATAATTTGGTCCGTTCAAAATGCACAATACCAAAATGAACTAAGAAAATTAGTATTACGGTATTCAAGTAAAATACAAGAAAAGCTAGAATTCAAACACTTGAAACAATATCATTCATCAACTGAAAGCACGACGCAATGCACACACAAGTGAGACATAAATACACATGAAAGAAAAGGCAAGAGCTTACATCGTCATCAGAATCACTGGAACTCATCTGCTCCACCAAGTTCTCAGAAGGCCCGAATTTCACAGCAGAAGAGACAGAAGACCATATAGGTTGTTGCTGCTGCTGCTGCTGCTGCTGTTGCTGCTGTGACTGGGCAGGGTTGGAGGCGACAGAAGAGGCCTTACCCACCATGCGAGCTTCAAGTTTGGCAATCTTAGTGGGCAAAGAGTGGTCCGATTGATTGGAAGAGTTGGAAGAGAAATGTATCAACATGTCATCAGACATTGTGGAAAAATTATGCTGAGCAAATTATTGAAGAAAAACCAAAAGAGTACAGAACATTCAGGTCTATTCGGAATCGAGCAAATAAAAATGAGTTCGGTCTCAAAGTTCGAGAAAAACCCTAAAATGCCGGATTTTCGATAGGAAAAAGAAGAACATTTAGCAACCATGAATTTCTAGAAAACAAAGGAATGATCAGACAAGAAAACTGAACAAGTGATATAGTGCAGTTTATGGAGATTAGGGTAGTAATAAAACAAGAGAGTGTATTTAGGGTTCTGAAAGACAGAATCAAAGAGTAGAAGTGAAAGAATTGGAGAAGAAAAAATAGAGGAAGAGAAGAAACAAAGAAATATGAGGGCCGTTTGGTTGGTTTTGTTTTGTTGATTCCTTTTTAGGCAGAAAGGACTCAGGAGCGCAAAAGAAATTTGAGAGGGATGACTAATAAGAAAGTGGTGGTTTTGTTTTGAAATTAGGTATATGATGGTGCTTCAAATTGAATCAATAAATAAATCGTAGGCTTGGAATGGTAAGATGGCCTGTGGCAGAAAAATTACATACTTTACGTATTTATTATGACATAAGAATGGAAAAACTAAATGCATTTTTTTTTTAAATGAAGTGATGAAAAACTTACTTTAAAGAAAAGTGTAAAACATGTTTTTGATGTTTCCCAAAATTTTCTTCATTAAAACTTTAAGTGAAAACACCAAGTTTTCACTTTGAAAATAGATAAAAAGCTTTTTTCTTAGTAAAAGGAAAGGAAATGTTGCTTATTAGAGACCCAATCTTAATGCTGTTGAACATGTTTTCACTTAGAGGTAGGAGGTGTCCAGCAACAAAAACTGGGCATTATGAACCTCAAAAGAGATATTTCAAATCCTTACTATCTCTTCGTTTTGCCAACCAAGAATGGTCATACTAGGGATGGCACTGGATATCCGCGTATATCCAAATCTGTTTAAATCTTAATATATAATTTTATTAGGGTTTTAGGATTGATACGGATAGAGATCATCGAGTATCTGCTACTCTCTAAATCCGATTATATATATATATATAAGATTTATTTTATTGTAATTTATTGAATATAATGATATAATTAATTATTTTTTATATGCTATTGAATTATAAATATAATGGAAGTTGAAATTTTGAAATATAATTTTTCTATTATTTTATAGAATATTCAGATTTTATAGTTGTAATGCTATTTTTATACAATTTGATAAATTATTTTAATTTAAATGTGTTAAATTAGGTTTTATGTTTTATTTTGTTTGTTTTATTTGATTTTGTAGTAATTTATGATATATTGTTTGTATATCTTTATTAATTTTAATTATTTATTTAGTTTGAATTTTATTTTATTTTAAATTTTTTAATGATAAACAAGTAATTAAATAGGTTCGGGTATTAATCTAATAATATTAATCAGGTTTGGAACGGATATGGATAGATGTATATATAATCAAGTTGGATAAAATATTTTTTACGGGTATCCTATCTGTTGTCATCTCTAGGCTTTAGACATCAGTAGTGTATTTGATCCAGTTGAATGAATTAAAAATTGATAAATAATATATGAGTAAGCACAATAAATTATAAGTTCTATTTTCAAAGTTTACAATTTAAAGTTAATTTTTATTTTTTAATTTAAATATATTTTTAGGTATTTAGATATATAATAATAATTTTTATATGATAATAAGTAAATATATTTTTAGTTTTTAATAATGAAAAATAAATTTTACATAAATATAAGTAAACACATTTTCTATTTTTTAAAAAATAAAAAACAGTTTTCGAATGCTAACAAAGTAAATATGTTTTACAAATTTTCAACCAAAGTGAAAAGTTTTAATTTTCTTAGATAATTGAAAAATGAAAACAAAAAATCATTCTCTATAAGTAAACACACTTTTAATAATTCCAATAAACTATAGGATTTTGGAAGACTGTAATTTTCTTTTCTCCTTCTCACAGATAAAGGGTGTAATTGAGTTGAATCAGGAGTGTAATTGAGTTGAGTCAAGTCAATATAGTATCAATATCAAGTTCTACTTAATTAAAAAACTCAAAGATTGAACTTGATCGATTTTTTTTTTAATTATTCGAAACTCGACTAGATAAATATTGAAGTTACTCAAGTTGAACTCAATAAACCTCCAATTAACAAAAATAAATAAAGTACTTGACATAACTCGAAATCAACATGAGTTAACTCAATTCGATTAAGCTCAAATGTATTTAAATATTGAGCGTATAAAATTAATTTAATAAAAAATAACTATTCTATTAAGTTCATGAGTCATAAGAGTGAGATATTGTAATACTCAAAATCAACTCGATAAACTACTTGAACTACTCAAGTTCAACTCAATTAATTTCGAATAAAATTCGATATTTTACGAGTCGAACTCAAATAGCTTGTGAGTGGCTTGACTCATTTACATCCCTTTCGCAAATACAGCCTCTATTGATGTTCTTATTTTTGTTGCTGATAGTGGCAAAAATTATTGGGAGCAACTTTTTTTTTTAATTTTTATTGATAATATTCCAAATATATAACACATAAAGATTCATCATGTAAAGTTTTATTTGTAATAGAATTTTTTTTATTATTTTATAACTATTAACTTTGAGGTGATTGATTTTTTCTTTATTTTGACAATTACATTAATTGTTACTAATATATTTATTTAATATCGTTTTATCAATACGTAAAGTTTTAAATCAATTGGAATTGTGTAAGTTGGCAAAAGTTTAAAGATTCAACAATGTCTTCTAAATAACAGTATATCACATAAATGGCATCCACGAGATGTTATTCATGACCACACAAGTGCAAGTACGACCGCACTTCAAGTTTGGGAAATGACATAAAATTCTAGAAGTGTTCCCAACCATGATCATATTAAAAAAAGTGTTATAAAGATAATTACTTTTGGCACTTATTATATAATTTCATTTCATATAAATAAAAGACATTTCATTTATATTATGAATTGATTGGATCTTAAATTAATTAATGAAGTTCATAATATAAACATAGTATGAAAAAAATCATGATGGGATTATGGTATTGAGATTCATATCATATGCAATTATAATTATATCTAAACTAATCCCTAGTCATAGAATTAACAAGACTAGACATTGTTAATTCGGATAAATTAGCACATATTATACTCATTGATTGAATCAAGTAGGAGATCTCATAATTTATAGGTATAAGTTGCTTAGAGTTAGTATGTGGATACCTGCTAGTGTAGTCAAGTACATTCGATGACTTGCTATGAAAACATCATATGAATTGTCTATTCAAATATCAATGATAATCTCATCATAGCAATGGTGCAAGTATCCTTAGACTTGAGGTACTCAAGGATATCTTGGATACTGATTTTGTGCTTTGACTCCATCCCTTGTTGCCTCACAGAGGTCGCTTATAGGGTGGTGATTGAGTACAGTTTGAGGTATTCAAAGGTAATTGGGTAGTCGACAGAGAATTCACCACTCCTGATAGATAGAGTGTATACTTATGGCCTTTTGTTGGGATCATTACTCGGAAATCTCTAGGCTGAGTGGAAATATCATGAAGATGATCTTCAGTGACATGTTTATTTGAGTAATGAGTCTCAGTGACAGGATTTATTATCACTTGGGCTAGGTTTGATATAGTTAGTCTAGCGGGAGCTAACACATAATCCATGATCTGAACCTAGTGGAGTATAAAATAGTGAAATGACAAATTGCACAGACAATTGTCTATAGAAAGGTTCATAGTTAAGCCACTATTTTCCGGCTAATTGGGAGTCATGATATATTGCTAGATACTGCTCATGATTTGTTTAAGATTAAGTGTTAATTCGAGTGACCAACATAACTGACAACCTAATGGGTCACATGCATTAAAGGTGTGAAGGAGAAGTAAAATGAGCATTTGGATAGGATCCAAAACAACAACAAAAATCCAAGTCTAGACTCTTTCCCGACTGAGAATGTAGTTCCTAGGCGGGATGAAGATACCGATCGAGAAAAGGAGTCTCATGCTCGGAAAAAGCTATTGGAATAAAATAACACAAAGTACCGACTGGGAAAGAAGTTTTCCGACCGGGACTTGCTCGACATGAACAATTTTCCGAGCGGGAAATAAGTTTCACAATCAGGACACATGATAGATTAGGAATTTTAATTTGAATAGGATTCTATAATCAAAGATTACGAACCCTAAATCCATGTGGACTATAAATAGTCCTCTTTCAGACTATTTCAGGAGCTGCAACACAGAGAATGAAAGAGTTAATTCTTCTCATCTTCTCTTAAGAATTAATTCTATTGCCAACACATTAGATCAACCTAACTCATTCCCTTAAAGGTTTTCTCTTTTCTCCTTTTACGTGGATACTATCATAGGTGATTCTAGAGAATTACTATGGTTTGCTACAATCTGGTAAGAAGAGAATTGAAGAAAGAACATTTGTTTTAAAAGGTAATAATCTTCTACTATTAGATAGTTTTTGTTATTCATGATTACATACACTGATCTTCTGCTTGAAGTTTGTAAAAAAATTAATTTTCTGTTGTATAACATGTATGAGATGCATGTACAAACTTCAACAGACCACACCTATAATAGGCTTTTTCGCAATGTGAGATGGAATCTATGACTAACATGGCATGCAGAATGGCATGAAATTTCCAAAACCATTCACGGTGCTAACTGTGCTTGTGAAATAGCATGTGAAAAGCATAATTGCACCACAAAAATTATATGGTTATGACTATTGGAAAACGTGTCAACAAAAAGTTATCATGTGTCCATTTGTACCTCAATTTAAAGAGGGTTTCTAGTAATGTTTTCAAATTCGATTTGGTCAATGAATTAGAAAAGATAGCGAATTAAGAATTTAAAGTTCAACCAGAATTGAACCGGTCTATATGAATTTTAAAAAAAATATTATTTGTCTCCTAAATAATAATATATAATGTGTCTCATATATAATGAAATATAAAAATAACTTATATAAGATATGTTTTATACAAAATAATATGTTCAAAAAAATAACATCCATAATTTAATGAACACATGATTACATTCAAACTAAAATAGAACAAAATTAATACAGACAAATATATATATATATATAATGTTTAAGTTTATAATTTTGTATTAAAATTAAAATCACTCCACACATAAGGGGACCACCCAAAAAAAATTTAAATATATATAAAATAACACACTGAAAAAGCCAAAATATGAAATTAGAAAAATTAAACAATTAAACACTATTAGCACACTTTTACGATTTTGATGAAGTTTTAACTTACCAATATGAAATTGCAATAACTTAGAACTAATGTAGATCAAGGAAAAAAAGAATAAAAAATGAAAAAAGTCCTTTCATATCAAGTGAATAAAAGAAAAATGAGTTAGAAATTAGTGAAAGAAGTACAAGTGGCTAAACAAAAAGGAAAGAGTACAAGTGGCACAACAAAAATAGTGTTGTACCAATTGTTATATTATGCACTTCTGTTCATATAGTAATATGGACTAGGGAATGAAAAAGTGAATTTTTCCTTATGGCCCATGACTAATCTAAAACGGAGCAAATAAACCTTAAAAGCAAAGGATTCCTACTCTACCATGCAAAATGTAATATCTTACACTTTTTAATTATTTATTACTCTTATGTCAATTTACCATACATAGCTTGTAAATAAGACATGCGAACTCATTCCTAGTGGTAGAATTTTTTTTTTATCATTTTCATCATCGCATCATATTGTAACTTTTAACGATTCAGCAAAGCGTTATGACTTAATATAAATATAATATTTCACATATATTTATAATTTTAACATTGTGTCAAATATTTCAAATTATAAGTTTAGGCTAATTACCATATCATTACTAGCTCTTTGAATTTGTACATATAGACAAGATGGCTTAAGCTCGGTAAAGGATACCCTTACTATTATCACTAGAGCCGGCGATCGGCCAAACTGTGAGCCTATGACAGGTCATAACATAATAACTAATAAATCTCAAGTTACGACAACCATACCTATATCTGGATAGTCTTGGACTTAGATATAATGGGTAATAAGACATAAGAAGAAATAAAGATTTAGTGATGCTTTGTAATACAGAATACATAAATTAGATATATGAAAGTATATATTACGTGATAAGATATTCATGTTGGTTGGGCATAAGTAATATGTATGATCATCCACTCAGTTTTGGCCAAGGTAGTGCTAGGCATGCATTATGAGATGAGCATGTTAACATGGTCACGCTTACACTACATAAGCATGATTTCTCGTTAACACATGATTTGTATTTATATGCCATGGACTAACATGATTACTTGTTATAATTGTTATATGTATATGTACTACTAAGCTATGAGTAGCTTGGCATGTGAATTTCCTTACACGCAGATTTTGAAGCCAGTAGATAGAGTAGTTGATAGTAGAAAAGTCAGAGCCCATGTAAAGGAGACCGTATAGACCTGGATTTTAGGTCGAATAGATATATTTCATGCATTTATTTTGTATTCATGTAATGGGATGATATAGGTATATGGCATGATAAGAAACTAGGTATAACGATTAAACCACTTATATAATTATGTTAAACCAGTGAACAAGATCTAGTATCACCTTGATAGGATATATGTTTATGAAATCGATATGCATGCTAAACCAGATAAAAAAGAGATTGAGTTAATCAAGATGGTAAAAAGTTTTAAATTAGACCGGTTTTCTACATCCAATTTTGTAGCACTCTATATGTATAACGGAATATATTGCTGTTATATATTAGGACTGTTACGGTAATTGAGTCAAATCGAGTCAATACAGTACCAAGTTCAAACTCAATTCGATTAAAAACTTGAAGCTCAAATCAACTAAAAAATTCTAATAGATAGTGTACTTGACTTGATACTACTTGAAATTGACTCTAATTAACTCGATTAGATTAAGTGTGAATAAATTTAAATATTAAGAGTATAAAGATAATTTAATAAAGGCTAAAGGGATAAGTTAGTCTTTGAACTATGCCTAAAAGTACGAGTCGTACCTTAAAATTTGACTCAGAATAATTAAACTCTCTATCTTTCAACTCAATACAAGTAAACTCCTAAACAACTCAAATTTTTATCCCTTTTCACTTAACTCACTGAGTTAACTCAGCTATCAATAACAAATTAACACGTGGTACTTTTAATTAAAATTTAATTTTTTCAAAATAATAAAAATAAATTATTAGTAGCTAAGTTAACTTAGCGGCTGAGTTAAAAGGGATAAAAATTTGAATGATTTAGGAGCTTATTTGTACTGAGATGAAAGATAAAAAATTTAATTGTACTAAGCCAAATTTTATGGTGTGACTCGTACTTTTAGATATAGTTTAGTGGCTAATTTGCCTCTTTGGTTTTTAATAAATAACAAAAGAAAAAAATCAACTACTCAGTTAAGGTTGCAAATCTTACGAGTTGGGGCTCGACTTGATAAACTACTCGAACTTTTCAAATTCGACTTGATTAACTTTGAGTCAAATTCAAATATTTTATGAATCGAATTTAAATAGTTCACAAGTAACTTGATAAGTTTACACTCTAACCTAGAATAAAGCTTTCATGGTGGTGCATTTTGTTCTCTCTTCTTTGTATCTTTGATCAACATATATTCTTCTTTTGTTGCTCCCTTTACATGGCCATAAATAATAGTTGTAGGAAAGGACTTGTGAAAGTTCATTCAATAGTGTAATGTAAGATTCGTGAGAGTTTCAACTATGCAATTTGTTAAAAAAAATAACAAGATATATAGGATAAATCAACTCTTTGTTCAATTTATGATTAGTCATTAGAGCTAAAATAACATAATTAATTCAATTAAGGGATTTAGTAGGACTGAATTAGAGCATAATAATGTATTTATTTTTTGAAATATGCTATTTATACCTTTTCCCAAATTTAAAAATAATTCAACTTGGTAATTTGATACTCAAAAAACTTACTATAAAAAAAAATGAAATGCTCCAAAATCTAGCTCAATCCAACATAAAAGCCTTTGACCAGACTTATAGTTTTCCTACTCATATGCATAAGAAATTGGAATTGGATAAGTTGCATTAGTGACAGTTAAACTTTGATACTCGTAACAATTTGGCCCTTAAAGTTTAATTTATATTAGTAAAGTACCTAAACCTATCATAAATATAACTTAAAAACTCTTTTAGTAGGCTACGGATAAAAATATTACCTAAAGATGACATGACATTTTTTATACACTTCATACTTCTTTTTTAAAATGTTCTCTCCTTGTTTTCTTTCTCATCTCTATTTTCTCTTTTTGATATTAAATTTGATGCATGCATTTTCAAACTATAGTTCTTTTTGCGAATGGCTATTAAAGAGATATTCTAAAGGCAATCACCTTTAACACTTGATGTACTTATTTATTTATTTATTTAATGAAGGCATTTTTCATTCAATGGTATTCATGTATGTATGAATTGATTTAGATCTTAAATCATTTATTTTAAGTCCTTGATATAAGACAACATGAAGGTAATCATGATGATCCTGATAATGAGATTCCTATCATGTGAAATTGTATTTAAATGATCCCTAGTAATAAAATTAACAAGATGAGATATTGTTGATCTGGATAGACTATGACATATTATACTCCTTGACTAAGTCTAGTAGTAGATCTCATATGGTATAAACATAAGATGTTTAGAATTAACATGTGAATAATTATTAGAGTAGTTAAGTACATTGGATAATCTACTATGAGACAATCACGTGGATCATCCATTTAATATTAGTGATAGTCTCATCACAGTAATATCGCAAGTATCTTTAAACTTGAGGTAATTAAGGTCATCTTGGATACTGATTCTATTCTTTAACATCATTCCTTGTTGCCTTATAAAAGTCATTTATAGGGTGCAAATTGGAAATAGCTTGAGGTATTCGAAAGTAGTTGAGTAGCCAATAGAAACTTCACCACTCTCGATAGACGAAGAGTATACCCATGGCCTCATGTGGAGATCATTACTAGAAAATCTTTGGCCAAAGTGGAAATGTCTTAAAGATGGTCTTCATAGACATTTCTTATAAAGTAATGAGTCTCATATACAAGATCTAATAGTGCTTAGACTAAATTTGATATAGTTAGTCTAATAGGAGTTGACACATAGTCCTTCTCTAAATCCAGTGAGGTATAGTGAGGTGAAAGGAAAAATTGCACAATAGTTGTCTATGGAAGGATTTACAGTTGGATCACTGACTTTCCGGTTAATTAGGGGTCAAGATGTATTGCTAGATATCACTCATAATCTACACAATATCATATGATAATTTGAGTGGCTAATATAACTGGAAATCTAATGAGTTACACTCATAAAAGGAATGAAGGAAAGGTAAAATGGGGTTTGGATATGATCCAAAAACATGAGAGAAAATTTAGGCCAAACTAATTCGTAGGTGTGAAAGGGTCTCGCAAAGCGCACATGCTATAGTAGGTTATGCCATCCCTGGCATGCCCATGCCATCATGACATGAGCATGATAGGCTTCATAAAAAACTAGGCATGCCCATGCAAGTGTGCATGTTGCATACTAGCCCTGTCACGCCTGTAGCACGACACCTGTACGAACACATTGCGTGCTGGTAGCATGTGTTATGTGCGTTAAGGTCATGCGGTTGATGGAATACTATTTGGAATAGAATTCCTAATTGGGGCTTTACTATGTCCAACCCTAATTATGATTAGGGGACATATAATTAGCCTATATAAGGCTCAAAATAATGGTTGCATCATAGAGAATTAATTGGTTAATTTTTCTTCTTCTTCTCTTAAGATTATTCACCATTGCTAGCATTTTGGTGTTTGATCACCCTATTCGCCCTTGAGGTTCTTTCTTTCAGTCCTTCATATGGATCACCATTAGGGACAATCTAGCTTTGGATTATTGTGGTTTGGTTCAATCCAACTTCAAGGAAACCCTCCCAAACTTTAAGAAGAACAAAAAGCAATTAAGGCAATCTACTTCATCCTATTAGTTAATGATTTTCGATATTATTATACATAGGGTGATTCCTTCTTCTCGGGTTTCTAAATTTTTGTTTTTTTGCTAGATTTTGCATATGAGATGCATGATAGAAATCCAATAATAGCATCATACCCTATGTAAATTAAATGTGGATTAACTGAAGTAATTAATGAGATTGGTTGATAAAGGAATAACTTGGATTCCCTCCTTCTGTTAAAAAAGATTTTGATTCTGTTCGGCCTCAAATTTTAAATTTGATTTGATAACATGTTAATTTGATGATATTGAATGTTATCGATGATATTTAAATGGTTTAAATTGGATTTAAAAATGAAATTCGAAATTACGCATAATTGTTGAAATTTTAGGATTTTGTGAAATCTAGTATAATTAATTAGGTTGTTTGAGGGGCTATTCTGTTTTGGTTTGTTAATTGGATTAATCAAACATATTTTTAACATATTCATAATGTATTTTAATTTATGGATAGCCACTAAGATAATGCAAAAATCGTTTTTGATCATGTCATAAAGAATACTACAAATTAGGGTTTATATCCTTCGATATGATGGACTATTTCATGTTGTTTGATTTGTTGTGATGTAAATCCATGATCAAAACCTTAATTACATATTTTATATGATAGACTTGAATTTATTTTGATGTTAATTACATATTAAAATCAAATTAGAATCATGCTTAATTATTTAGACCTGAATTTATTTTGATATTAATTACATCTTTTAATCACATGTTAAAATTCCTTGCAAATCCAAGTTCATGTATGACTCATTTAGGCAACTTTATGGGATTGGTTTGCTAGTTAAGTTCTTAATTATTTGGATTGTATAATGAACTAGTTTAATTTGATTAAATTGATTCTTAGAAGCCTAGAATGATGGGGAATTGATTTGGAAATTTTTGAAATTTTTAAGAAAGTATTTAATTTGAATTAGGAAAGTGTTTCTAATCCTAGTTTGACCAGGTTTTAAGTGTTCAATTGTAATTAGGATTGTAGAATCCTATTTGGCATCGTTCTAATGATTAATTAAGGTAATTTAATTATGAATTAATTAATGGTCATATTAGGAATTGAATTTTAATGTGATTAAAAGATCAAATTCATTTTTGGACAATGCATGCAATAAATTGATAGTAATCTAGTTGACTATATAGGCAGCTTTATGAAACTTTTTGATATGATCAAATGCATACATAAATTGCATGATTTCCTTTTAGAAAGTATTTCTAAATGTTCATATATTCATTTAATAAAATTAAATGATGTATTATGATGAATTTCACTGAAGGCCAAACAATCAACCATTAAGTTTCAAGAGTTGAAATCGAAATTATTACTTTTATGATTGCCTTTATTTTGTGCATTAGAGAATGCATATTAGAGGTGCATGGAATGACATGATGTATAGTTATGGATAAAACAAATGTGATTGATCATGCATGGATTTATTATTTTTAGTAAATAGAGTCTGCACTGCCTTCTCTTATATTTCTCTTCTCATCTTACTCCCCTAAAATGTAACTTGAGGTTTTCTTATGAAGAATTTATGTAACTAGATTATATAGGATTATGATAAAATTGAAGTACAAATGAGTAAGGATCCATAGAGTTGGCACCAATTATAAGAAGACTTAGAATATGAAATTGTTTTCTATTTCAACCTGTAATCTCATATATCTACCTAGGTGAGACCTAATAAATCCTTTTATGGCTTAAAGGATTGATCTTAAATATATCCATAATCATGACCATGTAGTTATAATAACTATCTTATATACCTAGTATATGATGAATGGATATATTATGCATGCCAACATGATGAGATTTAAATAATAAAAATCCCTTATAAATGATATTAAGGTTGAATGCCTTTCATTAATATGGCAAGAACAAGAGTTCTGAAGCTTACTTTATAAAAATATATTCAAACCATTGAAATATGATTTTGTGATTAATGGGTGTGCCTTAACTAATTTATATTGATTTATTGAGTTTGTCTCAAATGTGAGTTAGAGGCAGAATTGGGTAGGTATACATAAGATGTACATATAGGAGCGAATCCACTTTAGAGGCAATAGGGGCACTTGCCCTTAATAGCCAATTAAAATTTAGAAATGACTATATATTATATATTTCTTGCCTCCATACTAAAATTTATATTTGCCCCACTTATTTAATATATTAAATATTTTATTCAATTAAACTGAGATACCATTTCTCAGTCCTTATGATGCTTATAACTGTGCAAAATCTACTTGGACTATGAATATCAAGTCACTTGTGTGCATATTATCAAAGATCATCAAAGAGCATGTATAGTCTTCCTCTTTTGATCATTGTAGTATTAAAGATAGGGGAAGAACAGTTCATGTCTCTGGAAATCCCTTTAGAATTTCTATCATTATGGAGAAGTGACAGATACACTCATATCCATTTTAGAGCTATTAGGCTTGTGTTTATCCTATCATGGGAGAAAAAACCTTCATATTTTTGCCAGAATAGCCTTACTGATACTAGATATCTACAGTATCAATATGCTATTATTGGTATTGCATAAACATTGTTGAATGCTAGAACAATGATGTTCACTTTTTATCCTAATTTCAACTTTTTTCTGGAAGTTCCTTATGTGCTTTCAGCACTGAAGGTTCGAGTTCAAATTACAGGTGCTTAATAGGTCATGATGGTAATAGTAGTAACTCTTCATTATTTATTAATTTATAGGGTCCAGAATCGTGCCTTTGATCTTTCAATCCTAGTATCACATGAAGCACTCTTTAGAGTAGAAGGTGCATAACGTGTACCTATATGCATGCATATTCCAAGGCAAATTTCTAAAGAAGAATTGGTAAAATTGCTACCTAACACATGGGTAACAAACTACGAGAAGATTTATAGCACATCTCAACCGATGGTAATAGTAGTAACTCTCCATTATTTGTTGATTTATAGGCTCCAGAATCATGCCTTTGATCTTTCAATCCTAGTATCAAATGAAGCACTCTTTATAGTAGCAGGTGCATAATGTGTACCTATATGCATGCATATTCCAAGGCAAATTTCTAAAGAAGATTTGGTAAAAATGCTACCTAACATATGGGTAACAAACTACGAGAAGATTCATAGCACATCTCAACCAATTTAACATCTAGAATCTTACTTTCAGAAAAAGGAAGATGAGACACTAAAGACAAATTTTATTCGTACTGGAGAATCTAGCTCTAGTTCTTTGATTTTCTTAACATAGTTCACGATTTAGTCTTTTGAGGTTGAAGAAATTTATAGATAACAGGATTCAATTATATGAGCAACCTTATCTATTCTATGTTCCAAGGCAAACATAATGTCTTAATTATAACTTATAGAAGTTAAGATTACTTAAACGAGGCTCTTTATGCAAGTGAAGAAGAAGAGTCTCCCTCCAAATGAAAGAAAAAGAAGAAATGAAATTCTGAGAAAAACATAAGATATTGGTTTAATGATAATGATCCATCTGATGGTTTATGAGGACAACCTTTTGAGAAATATGATTATGTTGTCCACTATTCTGAACTAGCCTCATTCAAAGCATATATGCCATCTCCTTCAACACCCTAGTGGGACAAGCTTTCTCCTTCCATACTAATTTAGTGTTAGTACCTTCTATTTATATTTTCCAGCCCATAAGAGCAAAATTTCCATCTTTACAAGAAAGTATGGATTCAAATAGACATATTAAAAGGACTCTATATATAAAGTCTCCTAGTCCAAATGTATAAGGGAGACCTAAAGAAATTATAGTTGGAGAATCAGTCCTTAATTGGCACACTAATAATGCTTTGGCTCAAAATTTTGTTGAAGATAGGATAAAAAATTAAGTTGATCAAGTTTCTTTGAAGTTTAATTAGGTGGAATCCATAATGAAAAGTCAATTTGGTTTCCAGCAAGAATTTATGCTTAAGATCCAAAAACAGATTATGACTCTCCATTTTGAACTAATGCAAATGATTTAGCAACAAATCTTTGGTCCTATTTTTCAAAAAAAAACAAGAGGAGATTATGAGTCTGAAATAATAGCTTTCACAAGTTGAGAAAGACTTGCATATTCAAATACTTTTTTACTTTTACAAGCACCTTTCCTTTGCTTGAACCAGTCACTTTTATTATTCCTCCATAACCAAATATGGAGCTAGTTTTCTTACAACATGCTAGTTTTCTTACAATATGAAAACTTTCAAAAAATACAGCTATCCTAGAATTCATCAACAAAACTACCCAAGAAAAAACCCACACCACTACTATCAATCCAATCGACCACACCTCCAATTACTAGAAGATTAAGAAAAACCAAAATTGGATCCTTTTTAGGATTCTCAAGATTCTTCTCAATGCATGATACAAGGTCCTTCCCAAACCAATCTTGTTATTGATTTTCTCCATGCCAATCTAGAAAAAGACTTTGAAACTCTTTGAATTGACATGCAAGAGCAATCAGACTCAGATGAATCTTCTTCAGAGGAATAATATTCTAAAGATGGCTCGAGTGATTCATTAAATGTCTCATCAGTACCATCAATAAGGATGGAAAATCAACCAAGAGCAGCCTTACATCATAATCTGCATCTACTGAATCTTTTCCTTATGATTCCACTTCTTTTATTCAGGAAACTATTAATGAAGAAATGGAGAATGAAATTAATTTTCACATAAAAAAAGTCCAATGGAAGTCTATGGTTCTTAATTGATAATGTTCTACCACATCAGAAAATGTCAAGGTTGTTAGAAATGTATGCCTACATGGAAACCACATATCAAACTGGCCTTACTATATTAGAGGTTTGATAAGAATTTACCGCTTGATTTGTTGAAAGTCTAAGCGAATGGTGGCTATACATTGCTAATTACTAAAAAATGCAGTCCTATCAGCTCAATTTTATTGTTGATGCTTTAGCTCATATTGAAACTGAATTTATGGGTAGAACGAGAGATAATGCTAAACCTAATAGAATTGAGTTCTTCCAATTAAAATGTTGTTTTTTATGAAGAAAAGATATTGACAAACACTATATGAGAGTATCAGCTCGATATTACCAGTTAGGCACTGGAGATGTTAATTTAAAGCATCAGTTTATTTCATCCATTCCAACTGAGCTCAGAGAAGCTAGTTTCAAATATTTCAAGAAATAGCCTTAAAAGATATGTCCTTAACACAAATTTATCAAAAGATGCTCATTGTCTTGGATGAATTATGTGCCTATAGAAAACCAGTCAAAAAAGCATTATAATGAACTCATAACAAGAGCCTTGACTCTATTTGCAATTGTCCTGATCTTACAATCAAGTGTGGAGATAAAAAGAATTGTGATTTAGGCATTGCAAAAAGAAGAAACATTTAAAAAAATACAAGAAGGCTTCTGGGCACAAAAAGAAAAAAGTTTAAAATTTTCAAGAGAAAGCACAAGTGCTTTAAGAAAACTGATAAATGCTATCTTTGTGGGAAAAAAAAGACATTTTGCACACACAAAAAGTGTCCAAACTAGCCTAAATAAGTTGTGCAGCTAATCCAACAAATACAAGATCAATATGACATTGATATGGAACATGTATATGTGGAATCTTTATTTTCTTTAGAAGATGAACTAACAAATGATTCCTTAATAGGAATTGAGAATGGTTTTGGAGATTTAAACTCTGAGGATTATGAAGGAAATTTATTTATGGAAACAATCCAACTATAAGGAGTTCTCTAGCCAAAAGAAAAAATTACCCAAATATAAAAAAAAAAAATTGTGCCCCATTTTCCAGTCCGACTTTTCATGGAAAAATATAATAAGCTCATCTAAGCAATAGCCTTCATAGACACTAAAACCCATAGAACGATAGCTAACTCAAAACTCTTTCTATACCTTTTCTAGAAAGCTCATATTGAAGTATTTAAGGCTGCTAATGGTGATCTTTTTTCTATGGAGCTAATCACAGAAAGACATATTAAATCCAGCTTTTGTCTAATTGCTCAGTTTGGACTAAAGTGTTGGATTCCATATTACCCATTAAAGATATTCTTATTAGGTTTGATATTATTGGCCAACTACCTCATTTATCCATTAGGGCTTAGGGTTTGTAATCCAAAAAATGGTTCTTGCCTTAAACTATAACCCTTAATCTATTCACTACCTCTTTGGTGTTTTCCTTTGAAGACATCCAGATAGTCAAAAAGAGTTATGCTGAAAGTCATACAAAATTCATTCAAAAGTGTTCTAATCTTCTATGGATTACGCCATAATTTTTTATTTCTCTTCATTTCAAGCAAAATAAAGATATTAATTATACTAAAGCCACTCATCTAGGAATGAATCCGAAGGATCAATCAATGGCAACTCAAGAATGTCCTTAATTGCTTCAACAAGGATTGACAGAACCATCAAAGTTTGATTAGGCATGTCAAGTATTCTATATTAATAAAAGATTAGAACAAGTTAAAGGAAAAAAGCGACTTGTCATTGATTATAAGCCATTACACCATTTTCTTAAAGATGATAAGTTTCTGTTGCCAAAGATCTCATCCTTGTATACAATTCTTGAAGATGTAAGGGTATTTTCCAAGTTTGATATGAAGTTTGGATTTTGGCAACTTGGTATTCAAAAGGAGGAACGATACAATATAACTTTTTGTATTTTGAATCATCATTATCATTAGATAGTATGCCATTTTCCCATTTGGGCTCAAAATGGCTCTATCTCTCTTTCAAAAGGTGATGACAAAAATCTATGAGCTGATTCTATCTTCAATATTGATATACATTAATGATATCCTTCGTTTTTCAAAAGATGAGGTAACTCATCTATAACTTCTGTAGAAATTCGCAAAAATCACATTTCAATATGAGGTAATGCTTTCTGAAAAGAAGATACACATTGGGAAAGCTGAGATAGACTTTCTTGGTATGAAGTTTAAAGATGAAATTTATCAGTCTTGCTAGAACATTGGAAGTAAATTGTTAAAGTTTCTTGATATAGATTTGACAATAAAACAAGTCCAACAGTTTTTTGGAATAGCCAATTATGTCAAATACTTCATTCCCAATTTCTCTAAGTGGGCTTATCCTTTGAAGCAACTTTTAAAAAGGCAAACTCTTCCATGGATAGATGA
>CATIWF010019730.1:0-14483 GCA_949630135.1 Balakata baccata | reverse complement strand
AACTTAGAAATGAGAGATCATTTCCTACTAATGGTATGTCTTCCACATACTTGACTAGGAACAAAACGGCACTCCCACTAACCTTCTTGAAAACACATGAATCATCCTAATATTGTGAGAAAACAAACTCTTTGATTATCTTATCAATTTAGATGTTTCAACTCCCGGATATTTGTACTAATCCATCAATAGATTTTACAATTTGTATCCTGTTTTGCCATCATTAGATATGAATCTCTCAGGTTGTGTCATATACACATCTTAAGTCAAATTTCCATAATGAAACCTATTTTCATATCCATTTGCAAAAACTCATCATAATGAGTAGCAATGACTACGAGTAACATGATGGATTTAAGCATAGTATATAGAGTAAAAGGTCTTGTCAAAGCCAACTTTTGTCTTTAACAATATCTTTTAACTACCAACTCTAGCTTTATAGGTAACTGCATTACCTTCCATATTCTAAAATTTTTAGAATATCATCATAAGTAGTATGCTCATTATCCTCTATGAACAATACGATCATTTTGTTCACTTGTAAGAGATCTATATCTCTTGGGAACAACTCGTATCCTACTTTACTTATGAAGCTTTTGTGTTTTATAAGGTTTTACTGTTTCTTCATCTATATGAATAACATATTTGGGTTTTGCCAGTTGATTTATGTCTACTTGAGTCATTAAACTCTTCAGGAGTTTCTGCCTCCTCAATCAAGTCATCTTGTTGACCAGTTTCTTTTCTTTTTCTAGGAATTTTATCTTCGGAATCAATTGGTATACTATGCTTCAGGTGTGCTTTAGACTCATTAGCTGTAGCAAGTTGTCGTACAAGGAGATCAATTCGAGTAGGAGCATTTGCAGCTGGTATATGAGATTTAGTCACTCTCTTAAGGTCAGTAAATGCATCAGGCAATTGATTTGCTAAATTTTGTAAACGTAATATTTTTTGTACTTCGTGCTCATGTTTATTAGTATGAGGATCTAAATGTGTTAAAGATGATGCATTCTACATAATTTCATGATCCAACTGCTTTATTTCTCCCCTTAATATTATAAAAATTGTCTCATTAAAATGATATTTTGCATACTGTGCTGTAAATAAATTACCAGTCAATGGTTCAAGATACTTAACAATAGAAGGAGATTCAAATCTAACATATATTCTCAACCTTCTTTGAGGTCCCATTTTAGTGTGTTGTGGTGGAGCAATAGGAACAAAAACCGCACATCCAAAAATTCTTAAATGAGAAATATTAGGCTCCTGACCATAAGCCAATTGTAATGGGGAGAACTTATAATATGATGTTGACTTAATGCGTATTAGTGCTGCTGTATACAAAATAGCATGTCCCCAAGTCGAAATAGAAAGTTTTATTCTCATGAGCAATGGTCTTGCTATTAATTGGAGGTATTTAATAAATGATTTTATAAGACTATTTTATGTATGAACACAAGCAATTGGCCTTTTAACAGTTATTTTAACTGACATACAATAATCAATAAAAGCTTGGGATGTAATGTAACACCTTAGCAAACTAAACCCTACTATGCAGAAGAATGCTTCCTAACTATGTCATGTTAAACCTTATTATACTATCTCATTTAACTTAATTATAATAAACATGTATATCATATCATATATCTAAGTCATAAAACTGAATACCAGTTCAATCCATAATTAAAATAACCAATTACCAGGTTCCTAGGCTAAAATCTGCCCACATATAACATCCTTATATAAAAGAAAATCCAATTAAATAATTAATTAAATGAAACTAATTTAGTAATTATCTTGCAATTCCAAATGAATTAGTATAAATAAATAAATAAAAATGCAAGAGTAGTCTCTGACTTTTCTAACAGACTGGTCTTCTCTTCTAGTCAACTCTGCTACTTAGTAGCTCCAACCTGCATGTAAGAAACTCACAAGCTAAGCTACTGAAAGTTTGGTGTTACATATAATCATATAAATTCTTATATACAATCATACAATTCATAGCATTCATGTTATCAACTAACAATTCAATTTTCTAATCTTAATCATTCCAATATCACATAGTTATGTTAACAATCTTATTGGAAAGAAGGTAGCATACCTAGAAAGTAGAAGCCATAACTACAATTTGAAACATCTCAAAATCTCAATTTAGATTAATTTGTCCAATTACTTGATACCTAAACTATTGAATACGGGTTATGAATAGGAGTGCTCTTGGAGCTTGGGCCATCATATTCACTTGCTGATATCTTATGAATAATCAATGTCCATGTTTATGTCAAGTGCGTTCTCTAGAGCTTGGGCCAACTTGACTATGGAAATAAAAGTTGCTAGCAAAACTGGACAAGGGCACTCTCAAGTTGGGCCACCTTGTCATAATAATAACACATGGATAATCCTATGGTACCGTAAATAAACCCTGAATGACATGTCATCTATCATATAGTTAGTCTATATACGAATAAAGGGCATTTTAGTAATTTCATATTCCCATGATAAGCATAATACATATGCTCTAGTATCAGATATCACAAATTACAATACTTTTTTTATTAATTATAATCATTAACCATTAACATGCATAAATTTCATAACCGATCCGGAAATTTAATTCGTATACTTTAAACTGTATCAATGTAATAAAACCATTTAATTCATTTAGTCTAAATATGTCTTCAAATCCATTAGAACATATTCATTTATTGTTTATATAACATTATCCACAACTGTTTTCAAGTTTATTAGCGCATATAAATATTCATATGTATTTATCATGATATATACAAATGTATATAAAATATATACCCACATAATAACATAAAACATATATATATACTTGGGCGCCTGCTTGCGGCCAACATTCACTAGCCAAAATGCGAGTGCCTCCATATTTACTATTTTAGTCATTTTTATTATGGTCTCAGTTTTCTCACTTTCTTTCAATTTCTATTTTAATTTTCAGCATAATTGAATCATTAAATTATACATAATTATTTTAACAATTATTTTCCAATAATTCACCAATTTCTGGACTGATTAATATTATTTTTAGTATTTTTTAATAATTTCAATATCAAATTTAATCACCATAGATCCAATTAACATTATCAAAATAACCCTACTATTTATTCAATCGTTATTCTTCATTTTTCCTATATATACCAGTATTTCTTAATTTATTTTCAATGTCTCTAAAAATATTTTCAGTCCCAAAAATCAATCCAAATATTAAACAAATCATGTCATAATTTAATTCATTTAATTCTCAAGTTTTAATAATACAATATCACGGGGAAGAGTCAAATTTTCAAAACAAAATCATTAAGCAAATATTTAATTACAGTGTCATTCAAATAGAATTAAGAGGCGAATAAATAGAATTATATTTACAGAATAAATAGAATTATATGTACAGACTTATTATGGAGCCTAACTCACTGTTTTAATGCTCACCGGTAATCTCGTGCTTATCTCCACCAATATTGTTGCGTAAAGAAAGATGAAAACCACATATTACACTCACAGATTAAACTTATCGTCAAGAAAATTTTCATTTAATATTCACTGTTAAAATCACAAAACTCAAAAAGTATAAGTCGCAGAGCAATGGAGAAAGGTGAACTTACGAGGAAATTAAAGTGAATGGACTGATAGACTATTAAAAAATAAGACTTTGCAGAACTAAGACTCCACCGGATGGAGTCTGATAAGGGGGCTATTAGGACTGTGTTGTGAGTGTCGACACAGAGAGAAAAGAAGAAAAAGATTATGGAGTATAGTGTTCTTAGGGTCTACGTAGTGTTTAAGAAAGAAAAATAAACAACATTTTCACGAGGCAGCACGGAAACCAAGATGGCTACGCTCTTCAAACTTTCTTACTTTCCTCTGATGCGATTTGACCCCTTTTTTATATATATAATTATATAATAATATTTAATTTAATTTTTTTAATTAATTTATTACTTTTCTCTTCTGTCCTTCGATTTTCAATAATTTCTAAATTAACCCAATTTAATTTATTTTACTTTTCTTATTAAACTGTAATCTATTTATATTTTTAGTTTTAAATTACTAAAATACCTTCCGGATGCCATATAAATTTCTAGACTTTATTTTGTGGATATTACATGTAAATTCAACAGCATTAAGAAGACGTATATACTTGATTGAATAATTTAGAAATTGTGTATATAATCTCACCAACGTCAGGTTGTGAATTGATAATAAACACATATGTGACCAAAGTATATGCATCTATCATTACCATAAAGTATTTAAATGGTTCACATGATAAATTAATGAGCTCATATATATCACATTGAATTCTTTCAAAAAATGGAGGGAATTATAATATAACTTTTACTAATAAAAGTCAAATAATCAATTTACCTTGAGAACAAACAACACATAAGAATTCTTTGAATTGAAAAATCTTTTGTTTTTTTTAAAAAGTGTCCATTTTAATTCCAATTATCCTACTCATCATAGTTGATCCATGATGGCCTGACCAGTCATGTCAAATAGTAAAAATATTTATATCAATAAACTTCTGGTTTATTATTATATATGTTTCGATTGCACTTATTCCAGTGTAATACAAACCAAAAGGAAAAAACAGGCAACCTTTTCAAAATTCATTTTCATTGGAGACTATTAATATGATATAAAGATATTTTACACCATTGTAATTATAAGTCTCAATATAATACCTATTAGGATGTATATCTTTATAATTTAGCAGATTCCTCTTTGATTTAGTTAATAATTTAGCATTATCAATCGTGAGTCTCATTGTATTATTTAAGATAATATGATATCTTCCAAAGCTTTTTATCAAGTCTGCTGAACATAATATTGTACTAACATTTGTTTTTATCATAGTTAAATTAGAAAAATATTTTACATTTCTCGATATAGTATGTGTCGTTGCAATATCTGCTAAACATATTTCTTCCGCATTCTTCTTAAAATTTTTCAATGATTGAGAAAAATTTATATTCTTAAAAAAAATAAATAAATTGCAATAAATAACTATAAAAAGATATTATTTGATAACAAAAATTAAAAATATAATAATATTGAAAATAATATAATCAAATAAATTAAAATATTGTATTTAAGCACAAATAAATAAAATTTTAGTAATAAAATTTCTTTCATAGTATAGATGCTTTATTTTTTTTATTTTGGACATTTTCATAGATCAATCTTCTCATTATCTTATTTAAAAAAAAAATGCAATCTCTAAGTGCGTCTTACCCAATAATTTAAAAACAAATCATTATCTTGATATGCAAAGTTTGTTTTTCTATATTTTATTTTCTCATTTAGAGAGTTTTGATATAAATCAACTATTTTTTTTGTGTACTTCATGTACATATTCAATTAACTAAATATTCAAATTATTCCAAATATTTTGATGTACTTTAAGTACATATCCAATTAACAAAATATTCAAATTGTTCCAAAGAAAAATAGGATTTTTCACTATAAAATAATAATATTTTAATCTCTATGATGAACGAAAATTTAGGTCTTAGCCTTATATTAATTATATTTAATATTTTCTTCTTTGATAGTATTACCAAGACCATTCATGTCTAGATGAATTATAGCATCGAATATCCATGACATATAATTTTTCACTAATGTCAAAAGCTATAAACTCTAATTTTGTAAGATCTATCATTAATACTATAACAAAAAAATGTTAATCAAATTAGAAAATAATAATATGTACATCTAGTCATATAATAATTCGTATAAATAAACTAATTATAATATGCATACAATTACATATTATCACTAACAAAAATAATTTATAATATTAAATAATATTCATATCTACTTATAAATAGACATGTTTAATAAATATTTATAATTAATAACTTGTGTATAAGTTATATATAATCAAATATTAATTAAACAACCTCATATTAAAATAAATATTAAAATAATTATAATTGTAATATACAAAACATGCAAATTTTGTAACATACATATAATGTATTTTCAATTAATAAATAACTTAATAAATTTCATTCAAGTATTTCAATTATAATTTATTAGGTCTAATTACATATATTTAAGACATTGATGAGCACTTTAATAAAATTACATTTAGATTATGTAATATGAGAATCACATAGTATAATGTATATTTATATTACGAGTCAAATGAATTGACAATCTAGTAAAAGAGTGAAGATAATTGGTATTTGTCCCATCATATTAATAGAAAAAAAAGAAAAAAAATATTATCTACAAATAATTATTCTCTAATCACATAAACATATTATAAGCACATAAATAAAAATCAAATATTATACATATAAATATATTTACAAAATAAATATAATATAAATGTGGCATAAAATATATGAGATATAAATACACAAAAATAAATAAAAAATTTTATTATATATAAAATTTTATCATAATTATAAACATAAAATATAATTGAATTTGAAAATAAACAAGAAACTATATTTACATGCAATAATATTTCAAGTTTATTTACCATTTATCAATTGTGATAGATAAAAATTATGGATAAAACATACCTAACAAGTTTATTCATTATTATCAATTGTAATAAATAAAAATCATGGATAAAACCTACCTTACTATTTTGTGGAGAGAATTCGTGCAGATAAAATGTTATAAAAATAGACTAAATAAAGTATGTAATGAAATAAATTAAAAAGAATAAATGAGAAAAATGAGAGAATGAAGATAATATTTTCACTTGTCACTTGTTTTTTTTTAAATATATATCTATTTATAAGTTTACAAGAGTCCATGAGTTATCACACAATTAAAATAAAAAATTAAAGGGTGAGAATGTTACAAATAAAATGAAGAATTTGGAAGTATGAATAAAAATAGACTAAATAAAATATGTGATTAAATAAATTAAAAAGAATAAATGAGAAAAAAGAGAGAATAAATATAGTATTTTCACTTGTCACTTGTTTTTTTGAATATACATCTATTTATAGGCTTATAAGAGTGAATGAGTTATTATATAATTAAAATAGAAAATTAAAGAGTGAGATGTTATTAATAAAATGAAGAGTTTGGAAGTTATAAACATTCATTCAATAATAATATTTATATCAAAATTATTGAGACTAATCACATAAATAACATCAATTTTTATTATTTTGTTATAAATTAATATTAAATATTTTAAACGTTACAAATTTAGTCCTAAAATTTTCAATAATATTATAATTTAATACCAAAATTAAAATTTTAATAAAATAAACTTACGCTACATATTAATTAACTAATGTAATATGTTGATTATTGATGTGATGTTGTATGCTGATGTGAAACGTTTATATATAATACATTATCTTATTTAACTAGAATTTTAATTTATACCTAATTATAATATTTTTTGATATTAATTTGTAACGATAAAAACAGAACAAATTGTAACAAGTTATCCCAAAAATATTGCAACCGATCCTTAGTTCCTGGGGGATTTGGCAAGTGAAGAACCCTGAAATTGGAATTGAGTTCAATTCAAGAAGTTGCCATCCTGGCTCCAGAAATCTGGAAACGCCTATTCCCACCACGAACAACTACAAGACCACCAGTCCCTTTCATCCCCGATATCAAAATACCTCGCCGTTTTAATCCCCGAATGGATATCAACGTCTTCAAATTCTGCTCTGGCCTCAAAATTCTCGGCTACTTTATGATCCCTCTTGTTGCCTGTATAATTGCCATATCCTATTACGCCGTCGTTGTTGTTACCTGGGCTCCACAGTTGCTTCACGGCGTTACCCACTCTCTTCTCGCCTTCATTATCGTTATATTGTTTCATCTTCTGGTAAAATTCCCTTTTTCAATAAGTCTTTAATAGTGTTACCGATACATTGTTTAATTTGGCCTGAAAAATTGTTATTCAATTGCAGCTTGTACTGTTACTGTGGAGCTATTTTATGGTAGTGTTTAAGGACCCAGGTTCGGTCCCCGAGAACTGGAGGGCAGTTGCGTCGGAGAAGAATTTGGAGGCAGGTAGTTGTTTTGATGAGTCGGAATGTGGAGTCCCTTCTTCAGATAGGAGACCAGCTGTGGGCTATTGCAATCACTGTCATAACGGAAAGCCTCCGCGTTGCCATCATTGCTCTGTTTGTAAGCAAATTTGTGATCTTGCTTTTACTGCTTATTCACTTTGCTTGCTATTGCTTATAATGCATAATGATGAGCTACTTTGACATCCATAATTGTTGTGGACATGTGTACAATGAAAGAAGATTTTGTTCTCTATAATTAAGTTATTTATTTCTTTTATTATTTTCTTTGTAGGCCAAAGATGTGTGCTTAAGATGGATCATCATTGTATTTGGGTGGTGAATTGTGTTGGAGCTCACAACTATAAGTTTTTCCTTCTCTTTTTGGTAATATCTTGCTTGTTTTTTCTCGTTTAATCTCCTTAAACTTAGGCTCCAATGCACAATAAGGGTGCTTCATATTATTTTTCCAGTTGAAGTGCTCAAGAAGCTCAAAAGATTCTATGTTTGCGAAATTGGGAAGGTTTTATGTTGTTTAATTTGACTTATGGGTTCTCTTTGGTATTTTGTGCAAGTTCATATGCGAATCATTAGAGCATGGCTTGTAGTGGCACTAGCCACTGGGCTTTAGGATTATTTGATGATTGAGTTGCAGAATTATGAAATTGGGATCTTATTGGATATGATTTTCCATTACTACTGTGTCAATTGTAATTAGCTTTAGGAAGAATCTGTTGTGATGGCTCTGAGTCATCAGAAAAGTTCTTAGTAATATAGTGTGATTCATCTATCCTTGATAGATCTTATTAATTTAAACCTGCATCCAGAAGTTTGATGATGTTATTCCCTTTGAAGGTATATACATTTTTGGAGACAACCATGGATACGCTAATATTACTGCCTAGTTTTATTGAGTTTTTTGATGAAGCTAAGAATCATGTCAATTCCCCTCGCGATCTAGCTGTGATTTTTTTGGCTTTCGGTAAAGTATATTCTGAGGTTCATTATTATTCATACATGAATTCTGTATTCTCATCATTCCCGTGTTTCTTACAGATTATGTACCTTAATGCAGTTCTTAATTTGGCATTTTCCCTCAGTCTCCTTTGTTTCCTAATTATGCATGCATCTCTTCTATCAAGCAACACCACATCTGTAGAGGTAAGATAAACGTGTGGCTATTTCTTCTTTCCCATCTTATGATGTTTATTACTTGTGATGTCTGAATCCCAAGTGTTAGCATGTGAAAGTTGGTTTGACATATTCCTGTTAGTGAATGTGAAACTGTTCATTCCATGGTTTTGGCTAGTCAAATCCTCTTGGAGCCTGGCATTGATCATCATAGAATTTTCAATTGTTGTTTCTAAAAAGAGCATTGTTATTGTAATTTCCATTTCCGTTCTAGTGTCATAATGCCTACAATTGGCTGTGGATTCATTGTCCTAGATGTGAGAGCAAACAAACAGGCTTAGCATATGGTTGAATGATTGTTTTATGTTATGTGACCTTACAAACTCATTGTTTTAGGTTTATGAGAAGAAAGGAGCAGTCAGGTGGAAGTATGATTTAGGGAGGAAGAAGAATTTCAAACAGGTGATACCCACCAGTCCCTTCTGTTTATGTAAATGTCAACTGATCTAATACTGCTATTTTGCAAAAGAATAAACTTATGCTAGTTACATAAAATTGCTTAGACTATAAAGTACACTGGTTGATTGTACTTGTGAGCTATTGATATGTGATTAAGGGGGTATTTGGGATTGTTGTTGAGTGTCTTAAAAACAGGTTTTAAATTTTTGTTATTTAATTGACTAATTTTTTCTTAAATTTTTTATAAACTGCTTTTTTCAAACCTGTTTCTAGAAAAAACATTTATTTACGTGTTTTTATTTAAAAGCAGTTTTCAAAACTCAAAAAAGTTAAAAATATAAAATTTTTTCCAAAAAACATTTTTTCTAAAAGCAATGCCAAATGGGCTCTAAGGGAACTGCAATATAAGGCAGAAGTTGGACTATGCTGCTTCCCGGGAGCAAAAGTTGAAGTTACAGTGAAACTTATAGTACTTAATGTTTGCAGCGGGCAGAAAGCGGCACTTTCTTTTTCATGTTTCCTTGGTGGCATCTTTGTCTTTTGCTAAGCATAGCAATTTTTTTTTTCTTTTTGAATCTTGTACAAGTGCAGTTATTATTTATGAAATTATTTGGCCCATATGAGCCACTTCTATATGGGATTTGATAGTCTTGTGTTCTTATTGTATCAGTTCTATCTTTCTTGAAGGTATTTGGCACAAAGAGGGCATTATGGTTTATTCCAGTATTCTCCAGGGAGGATTTAGATAACATACCCTCACTTCACGGCCTACATTTTCCTACACGCTCTGATGAGGATGCTTGAGACATGCAGGCATGGATAGCATGCAACCTATCCTCCTTTTAGTTGTTTCCATCGTAATGTATCCTCAACATATTCTTTCACTATTTGGTCTTAAAATGTTGCTTGGTCGGTTAGATTAATCTGTTTTCAAAGAATGGATTGTTAAATAATATGTTTGACATTCTAGACGCACAAGGCTATGTACATTGTGTAAGATTATCAAGAGGGTGCTTAACAGGAGCCAAAATTGTTAAAAAATTATCGGAAATTCAGATGACAGGAACGACTAACTAATTAGTTAATTATTTCATTGACATGACATTGCAATATTTACATTTATTTTCTTTTCTTTTAGTCTAATTTATGGTTATTAAGCTCTAATATTTATTTATTTATTTTTCCTATAGAATTATATGACTGCTTTCTGACCCGAATATGCAATGTCAAGATCTGTATCCAATTCTGAAATCCATTGTATATCTTTACTCGTATGTCGCCTTCGTGTTGCGTCACGAGGAAAAAAGGTTAAAAAGTGCATAAAGAAAAAGAAAACGGATGCAGGTGTGTGTTTACCGATCGAAGTATGCTGGAGTGGTTGCAGTGCTCATTTAGACCTTAAAAATATAAATATTAATTGTGAATTAATTAGGAGAAATCAAGAATTCGTACCAAATTGGAAAACACGAATATTATTCCGGTGCAAAATTAGTGATATTTATTAAACGATAAGTAGAATATTGAATGGAAAAATTTATGGAGTATGTAATAAGTGGTGATTATTTAATTTGACACTTGAAGGGGAGAAAAGGAAAATTATTTTATAGATTAGATTAAAAAAGATAAAAATTTAGTGCGTTAAATTACGGAAAGTGGAAAGATGGAGGATTAAATAATGAAAATGTCAAATTAATTAAATAAAACAATGGTTAGCCGCCCACCTCTAGTAACCAAGAGTCTAATCCTGCACTTACTATTTTAATTACATTTTAATCTTCATATATAATTTGAAATAAGGGTTATTTTCTCCACCACATTTTTAACCTTCTAAATGCTTCTTTCCCATTGTCTCAAGGCACACCTCAAATTCATAGCTTCACTTCATCCTACATTGGTCGTCATTAATGAAAAGAAGGAAAAAAAAAAATCATGATCCATGAAGAAAAGAAGCGAAAGCTTGACCAAAATTTCTTCAAAGGGAAAAACTTAATTCCATGCTTTGGCCATGATAAAAAATTGAAAGGAAATGTTTTGATAAGTGGAAATTCAATTTAGGGAATCATATTCAAAAAGAGACTAAAGAAGGAGAAAGAAGGGGAAAGAATAAGAAAAAAAAGGAAGAAGGTGAGAAGGCAGGTCTTAGCCTATGGAGGAGAATGAGATAAAAATAAGTTTTTCTTATATTTTTTCTCCTCCTTTCATCATTTTTTTTTTAGTTGAGTAATGTTTCAAGCGAAATTTGCTCGAGTATTGTGAACCCAAGGGAAGTTGCTGTGACTAAGTGAAAGGAAATCGATGGAGGAAAAATTTTTCTCATGAAAATGTAAAAACTGTAAGCTTTGATTGTATTGTTTTATTTTTATTTTTATTGAAAATTTTCTACGTACTGCTTTTGGGAGTGGACTGTGTTTTAGAGTGAAACTTTTGGGTACTGCTTGTTGCTGCTGCACTTGGAGTTGTCTGTTGAATGGATTTATTGCTGCTTTTTGGTGTGGAACTTTTGGGTACTGCTTGTTGCTGCTGCATTTTGTGTAGGTTAACTATCGCAATAAGGAGGCAAAGCAACAACGTATTGCTGCCTAACTGGCTGGCTCAACTGATGCATTCTATAAGTGAAACTATAATGTTTTGCAAAAGGGCAAAGCAGGTATAACACTGCCATAGCTACAGTGTTTTGAGGATTGTGCTTTATTATATAGTATACATTGTGGTTATAGTTAAATATATTACATACTGATAATTAGTTTGATTGCTCAATTTGTAACACCTTTCTACACAGTAGACTAAACCCCACTTATGTGGGAGAATGCTACCCAACTATTATCGTTTAAGCCTATTAATTTGTGGCCAAATTAAAATTTTTCTCATCTTACTGGACTATATCAACTATATTCTGTATCACAACCATATAATTAAATACTGTTATCTGGGTCTTGGGCTAAAAACTAGCCCACTTATAAGATCTTTATTAGAGCAATATAATTAAACCTATAACTCTTTTAAAACTTTATCATTAAGGTCTAACTACCCAAATGAAATGAAAATGAAATATTGCAATAAATTGTATGAGTTGAACTCTGACTTCTTTGACTGGTTGGATCTCCCCTTTTCTTGTCAACTCAGCTATCTATTGGCTCCAAACTTGCCTGCAGGAAACCCACTTGCTAAGCTACTAAAAGCTTAGTGATATATATAATTATATAAATTCTTTCATGCATTCATTAAATAACAAACATACATATTACACATTCTATATCATGCTAGCTTACAAAATAATCACATTAATTCTCATGCTAAATCCCAATCATGTAGCATACCATCATTTTGTAATATCATAAAATAAAAGGGATTGTGAACCTACCCTATTTGCAAAAGCATAACTAATATAAACCATCATCATCATCATCATTCCTAGATACAAGCATTTCCTTTTTACATTATTAATTGGCAAGCACATTGATTTGATAAAAAAAAAAAAATGAAATCAAGCATACCTGACTTGATGGTCGAATACGTAGATACATGTATGTCATGATTCATAGCAATGCAACCATATACTTACCTAAATAGCATAACCTGTTTATATGTGTCATAACTATGATTCATGCTTTCATCGTGTAGTCAAGTGAATCATCCATAACAATAAATCTGGAAGCATACCTGGTAAGCAGAAGCCATAATCTCATATTATTCATACTTTATTACATAACCATTTACACCTTAAGTTGCTCCACTACTCAATACTCAGACTACCGAATACAGGTTATGAATAGGAGTGCTCTCGAGCTTGGGCCATCCTATTCATAAGCTAGTTTGAGTTCTCAAGTCAAGTGCGCTCTCAAGTGTTTGGGCCAACTTGATCGAGGAAAGTAAATGTTTGCTAGCAAAATGGGATAAGAGCGCTCTTAGAGCTTGGATCATCTTGTCAAAGGGTCAAGCGTGCTCTTAAGAACTTGGGCCACCTTGCCTATAACGCATGGAAGGTAAAACTATGGTACCATAAGAACTATGAATGATATGCTATCTATCCTAAAGTTAGTATAGTATGAGTAACTGGGCATACTAAGGCTTGTTCTGTACATTCTATTTTTGTTTCATATTTTTGTATTTGTTCAGTAGTGTCCATTTCATATGTGCCATGAACATCAATTGCATAGGTATGAGTCATGTCCCTTTCATGATAAGTCCATCATAACCATGCTCACTTAGAGCTAAACATATGCATATATCTTATAAAATTTCCATGTCATTTTCAACTACTATGCCAGTAACATAATCACACATGAACATCACATCATAATATCATAATTATACTATCCATGTAAAATCTAATGTATGTATTGTTAGAGATATGCCCAAAAGGCAATCGCCTCAGGCACTTAGTATACACATTCATAAAGGCATATTTTTATTATATTAGTATTCATTTGCATATGAATTGATATAGATCTTAAACTGATTAATGAAAGTCCATGATATGAAACATAGTGCAACACCCTCTCATATAATTAAGATTAACCCAAATATATAAGCAAGTGTTATAGACTTTCCGTTATTGAAAACTTGTGAAAATCTAAAACTTTTTCTTTTTCTTATATTATTATCTTTTAACATCCTTTCATACAAATATTTTTCATGTTACCATTTTAACATATTAGTCCATATCTTATATCATGCATAAAACTATCATTCATCCAATAAAATAAATCCAGTTTAGGCTAAACTGGCCCGGTGTTACAGAATTGTATAATGTTCTTTAATCTAACAGACATGTACAAAAACCAGCTACCCATATCCCATATGACATATAACAAAAACAAAAATGTCATGATATCACCGACCCCAAAGGTCTGCACTTTGGTCTCT